>PPNI02000056.1:0-60926 GCA_003707195.2 Phaffomyces antillensis
CCCTTAGGACACCTGCGTTATCGTTTAACAGATGTGCCGCCCCAGCCAAACTCCCCACCTGACAATGTCTTTGGCCGCGATTAATCCTAGAACTTTACTTCGTCCCCCCAAATAAGTAAAAAAACGATAAAGGTAGTGGTATTTCACTGCCGGTTTAACCCTCCCACTTATCCTACTCCCTCTATGTCTTTTCACAATGACAAACTAGAGTCAAGCTCAACAGAGTGGCGAGATTGTTTGGGATTATTGTTGTAACAAAATTGTTTAGATTTATTTAATCGAATAGTAGTTGTAATGAAAACCCCACTGTTCACAGTTCTATTGAAACTTATTATCTTTTATTTATGGTTCTTCATAAAATATGTAAACAATCTCAAGATGTAACAAATTATAAAAACATTCCATAGTTCAAGGGGCATTTTAGTTTCAATAACTACCCTATCAAATGTATTACTTTAATAAAGGAGCTTGATATTATTTAACAGGGTAGTAGTTGTGAATATATGGTGGTTTTGAACCTATCACATATTAATAATTAAATCCATAATAAAATATAGAAAAAGTATGAAAAAAATACTATTAAATATTTTTTATATGTCTATACCTTTGCTGAACTCTCAATTTCCATAATTTCTGATCAGTTATCTAGATTCTTGATATTGTTATTGTTTCCAACTTTACTAACAAAATTCTTTCTGTGACGCTAAAAAAGCCGGAAAAAAAAATTATTATGTAGTGCTCTCCACATAAAAGTAAATATTGAAAGGGCTGTATATGTTTGTAGCCTATTCTTATCACTTCCGTAGCAAGTTCATCAAAAAATAGGAGGTTTAAAGTAGAGAATTTCCGTCGGCGTTACTCGGCTTTAATTTGAAATTCGGAAAAACTAAATTTACTTTTTTTTTGATTTTTAAAAAATTAAAATAAAAAAGATTTCAAATTCCTAGTACATGTACAAAACTTATCGCATAAATTCCGCAAAAGAGATATTTTTGATAAGAAAACAAAGATCTAACCAATATATGAAGCCTTACCTTTCTAAAACATGTATTTTCATTATGTTTGATGATTAGGCTTTCATAGTTTCATGAATTTGATGATCGCTGATTGTAGTAAATCAAAGGTAAATCACATCATCAGATGCTTTACAAGCTATATCGCTACAGTAGTTCATATAAGTGAGCAAAGAGCTCTTCTAATTGAGATGATTAAACTAATACGCTACTGAAATTGATCTTTATACAGGTTTATTTCACAAAAGTTAGCTAAGCTAATATAAGGAATGTGTATTTTCAACTAGTGACTTAACCATTAGAATGCTAGAGGAGAGAGATTATCTGGCACATCCATCTGAACTATATGGCTTTTATTCAAATATCGTGTTGTAGGGTTTCATTCCGAATAATCAAACTGTTGATGATTGAAGAATGGACCCTGAACCAGCGATTACTGAACTATCGAGCAAATCATATCATGACAACAAGACACTAAAAAGGATATTACAATTGGATCATATTGCAAAAAAACATGTAGAACCCCACTTCATTCAATTAATAAATGATTAAGATCTTTTTTAAGCAGTAAGGGTCTGGTGAAAGAATGTCTATATTAATACAAATCATAAATTTGAGACATCTTATAGAAGAATCCTCCTCTAAAATCATCTTTTACAAGAGCCAGGACCAAGTGGCCACTTATGGAAAGTTTGAAAATAAAGAATACCTCATTATGGGCCGTTTATCAATATGATGTAAATCTAGTCAGCCAATGGCTGATAAATTTATCCTCCTAAATCGAATTAAGCGAGTTCCACTCAATAAATGCACTGAATAACATATATCTAATTCTTTTGTGGTTTAAAAGTGTATTGGTTTCCCAGAAGTTCAAAAGGCTCTAATCAATATTGAGTCATGTGTTATACAGGCTCGTTTCATATTGAAGCCTCCAACTTCAACATATAGCTGCTTGACAGGGAATTTGATATATCACTAATTGTTATGATATTGTGGGTGTTTTTAACAGTTAGAGTTACTGCTTAAGCCTTAAATTATTGTATTCAAATAATAAATCTATATTAAATATATATAATAAGGGAAGAAATGCTCTTCTTATATAGTGTTTCTATATTTCATGCTTAAATAGAATAAATGGCTTTAAAGATAGATGAAACGTAATATAAACCTCGCTTGGTCCGATTCTCAGTCTTATTAATATAGGAGAATTTCCAGGTTAACGTCATATACTAGATCTGATCATGATCAGTTCACTTGAGCTGTTTTAATTTTTGACATATCAGAAATATTAGATTAAACAAAGAGCTTTCTTATTAACAAGTACAAACTAAGTGGCATAAAATAAATTGATATTCATATTAAAATACACCAGAAAAAAAGTAAGTATTGTTTAGCTAGAGTCATCTAATTTCGATTTGAAATTCTGCTGTAGATCATCTTTAAAGTTCATCTTCACCAAAAATATGGAGTGATCTCGTTTAGGAAAGCAGAACCATCTTCTATAGCTTGTATAAGACTGAGGATTATCAAACGTGGTGTGATCATTGGCAAAAAAACATGGCCATAGTAATCTCTACCTGGAACTAGTTCTTCATGAATTGCATCTGAAATATCCTATATGCTATTGAAGCTGGATCATTGATGTTCACTCTTGTCCCATTGATACCAAATAAAGTGAAGCCGTTAACATAATTGTAGTTGAGACCATAAGAATCATTTGTACCTGACATATGATGAGAAATTAACCTAAAAATTTCATGAAATGTTCAGGAACTTCACTGTGCCCATGTTACTGAAATCGAAAGACTTGTGAGAGCGAGTAATGCTGTAGATACTGCAACCATTTTTGACTCAAAAGTAAAAGATTATATACCTGTTAAAAAGTTTTTAATAAAAAATATTTAATATTAAATAAATAAAATAAATAATAATTATTATTATTATTATTACTAATATTTTGATCAACTTTTTGATAAGGTTTAATTGGATTTTAAGATATTTAGCCATTCCGTTTCTAAATTTGGAAATAGGTTTATTCACCTTAAAAATAGCTCAAGAGTGATTTTAACAGCTGATCATGCCTCTTATAAATAATTTGTTTTTAAAACAATACAATAATTTTGATTTTTTTGTATGTTGCAATTAAGTACATATGCTATGCGTTGGTGTCAAGTCATTAAATCAAAGTAATTACATGCATATCAAGTATAACAATAGCTGACTGACACTTTAATCGAAGGTTCAAATCGTTCAAACAAGAAAACAGGTGAACTTGATACATTATTATTATTACAGAAACGAACATCATACAGCTGGCAAATTCCAAAACTTCCCAAGTATTATCACAGTTTACTTTTCATGATTATAAAAAGGACACAAACTTAGCTTGAACCTTCTCCAATAATTGTAAAATACAACTGACGATGAATTTTTTTCAACAAAGTGATTGATAAATTGACCAGTTTCACTGCAACCTGTATCTCACCAGCACTCTGGTCTCGAAGTACAAAAGGTTTTTGTACTCGAAACTGAAAAAGATCAAGAGAGTCAAGATGTTTATTTCTTTAACAGTATGTAAGATAGGACAACCTGAGTCATACCACCAGTATCATCATTCTAGGATAATATAACCACAGAGACTAAACATTTGTGTTTCCTAGAAGCTATTAGGAATTCGTTTTTATTAGAAATATTTCAACAGTAATTAAAAAAAGTAACCTACAGTGATTTTCAAAACGTTTGATTCATTTATATTGGTAACAAGCAGTTTGTTAATATGTAGCATTTAATCTCTGAGCTACATATTCACCAGCAGTAATAGGTTCATATTTTTTTGGATTTGTTTCAGAGTATGTTCCTTCTAAACATTCAACAGTTTTGTTTTCATTAGCTTGAATAAAAAAAGGAATAGAATAGCGTGCTTTACTTATACCAGATGTAGAATCAACAGGAGGTGATCTAACCCTATGTAAAGTAGATTTTAAAGCATCATTGGACCATCTTTGTAAAAAATCCCCAGTGTTAACTACTAAAGATCCTTTAATATATGGTGCATCTATGAAAGTACCAGGTTTGAATGGATCTTCAACTTGCAAACCTCCACAAGCATCTTGGAGAAGCATGGTTAAAGTACCAAAGTCTGTATGATTTGCGATTCTTTCTGACTTACCTGTCTTTAATGAATTCTCATCTGTTGGAGGATAGTGTAACAGTCTTAATTGATTATCCGATTCATCATGATAAGGAAGAAAGAACTCTTCACCTAAACCCATTCCAAGACCAATAGCTTTTAGAAAGTTTTTTCCAACCACATCTGTCATTTTAAAATAGTACAAGCAATATTCCTGAAAACCAGGAATATCTTCCGGATCTGGCCAAATGTTGTAAAATTTTTTGTTATTTGGATTATTTAAATCAAATGACTCTTTAACGTCAGGAACTTGTCTCAATCTATCCCTTTCAGCTTTATCAAACACCATTTGAACAACTTTTTCTTGACCAATCGATGAATAACCGCAATGATGAGCTCCTCCCTCTGGATGTGGAGCTTTCATTTTTTTCTCATGATCTAAATCGAAGAATTTTTTTGACCACTCAAACATTCTTTCTTGATCTGCTTCTGGTATACCATGATTGATGATGTACATGAATCCGACTTCTTTCATAACTCTGACCATTTCTTTGCCAACACAAAGTTTACCTTTATCACTTTCATAAAAAGGAGCGAAGTCCACAATAGGAACTCCTTCAAGTTGTTTATCAACGACTGGAGACATGAATAGCTAAAATGTTATGCTTATTCTGCAACAGAACCAAGTGAAAATCTCCAAAAGCTCTCTATTTAATATAAGCCATTTGAAGGTGTAAAACAATTGTGGCGTGATTGGTAAATATTCCAGTACGTACACTTTACGCTCTAAACTCTTTATCAAGATTATGTATCTTCAAAACATTTGTTCGGGTGCCCACCATTTCGCGAAACTCTCCACCATTATTCTCCACCAAGATTGTTATCAAATTAGAATTGATCGAATACAAGGCAAAAATTACAGCTAGGCCCAGGCACTCCAAAGATTCTGAAAATTCAATGAAAAAATGGACACAACATAAAACTACCACTCTTTCACCCATATTGTACCTATTTCTAGCGTCTAGGCTCAAAGAGAAACAAGAATAAATCAATGTCAGGCAACAGAACTTTACTTATAGGTGTTGATGTTGGAGGTACAAACACCGATTCAGTGTTGATTGATCCAGCACTTGTTAAAAGTGAAAACAAAGGGGTTTTAAGCTGGAATAAATCTGTTACTACAAAGGAAGTTTCTGATGGTATTCAATTAGGCATTAGAAAACTTTTTGAAGACTGCAAAGAAGTAAACAAAGACGAGATCACATCAGTAACTATTGGTACTACTCATTTTATCAATGCAGTTATCGAACAAGATCAAGCAAGATTGGCAAAGGTCGCAGTTTTAAGAATTTGTGGTCCTTACTCACGCCAAATTCCTCCCTTTTCTGATTTTCCAACTGGTTTGAAGAATATTATGAATGGACATATTGGCTACTTGAAAGGTGGCTTCCATGTTGATGGTAAACAAATTCGCCCATTGGATGAAAAAGAAATCTTAACTCAGATAGAACAAATCAAAGAAAAGGGAATCAAGAGTATTGCTTTGGTTGGTATTTTTTCTTCATTGAAACCTGAACATGAACTAAAAGTCAAAGAAATTATTTTAAAACACATTCCAGATGCTAGAGTCGTTTTATCACATCAAATATCTGGGGTTGGATTCATTGAAAGAGAAAATGCTTCAATTTTGAATGCGTCAATTTTACCTTTTGCTGAAAAAATTATTCACTCTTTTATTGATGCCATTGAAAACAAAATTGGTTTAAATTGTCCTGTTTTCTTAACTCAAAATGATGGTACAGTTTTATCTGCTTATGAATCTCTTGAACTTCCAATTAGAACATTCTCATCAGGTACAACAAACTCAATGAGAGGTGCTTCATTCCTAGGTAATGTCATGGGAAAACCTGCCATTGTAATTGATGTTGGAGGAACCACCGCTGATGTTGGTTTATTACTTCCAACTGGGTTTCCCCGCGAATCGTCATCATATTGTACGGTTGGTGGTGTTAAAATGAATTTTTCAATGCCTCATGTTGAAAGTTTAGGTCTTGGAGGTGGTTCACTTGTTCAAGAGGTAGAAGATGAAATTTTTGTTGGTCCAGAATCTGTTGGTTATGAAATTCTAGATAGATCTATGATATTTAACGGGAATGAAACTACTGCATCTGATGTTGCTGTCGCTGCCGATCCTTCATTATCGATTGGTAATCCAGATAATGTTGCAGGAAAGTTCTCTTCTGATTTCATTGCTAAGTTTCAAGAACGTGTTAAACTAATGTTAGAAACATTGGTTGATAGAATGAAGACTGCACCACAAGATATTACTGTTTTAGCAGTTGGTGGGGGCTCGTTCATAGTTCCAAAAAATCTTGAAGGTGCTTCAGAAGTGATTAGACCACAATATTATAATGTTGCTAATGCTATTGGTGCAGCATTAGGAAAAATCTCATCAGAAGTTCATGTCATTAAACAAATTACTGGAGATTTAACTAAAGAAAGCGTCTTAGAGGATATGAAAAGAATTGCATTCCAAAAGGCTTTAAAAAAAGGTGCGTTAGAATCATCAATTGAGGTTATTTTTTGGTCTTATGACCCAGTTCCTTATGTTCCAAATACCTATGAATTTATCGTTAAAACTATCTCAGATGTTGATTATGATAGAATCAGAGACAAAAAAATAACTGTTGTTAAATCAAATGATGAATCTATTGGTACCAAAGATATTGTGAAAAATTCTTCATTCAAAAGATCTGATAACAAAATAGTCGAACTAGATTTTGATACATTTGATTATTTGAATTACATTCCAAAGATCAACTCTGAGAAAGAATGGGAAATTTCTCAAATTGATCTTGAACTTCTTAGAATTGGTACCTACATTCTTGGCTGTGGTGGTGGTGGTGATCCATACTCGTACTTCCTTGCTTCTTTAAATCTAATAAAGAATGGTGATACTATTAGAGTAATTGACGCTACAAATCTTGCAAAATATATCAAAGACAAAGGTGATATCATATCTGTTTGTTCAGCAGGCTCCCCAACTGTCTCACATGAACAATTATTTGCAGAAGAATTGATGAATTGTTATCATACTATGAGTAGATTTATTGGAAACGAACCTGAAGCTGTTTTTCCAATTGAGATTGGTGGTGGCAATGGTTTGATTACATTTACAGTTTCATCATCATCTAAGCTAAACATACCAGTCGTTGATGCTGATCTGATGGGTAGAGCATTTCCAACTCATAATCAAACAATCCCAGTTGTTTATACTCCAGAAGATGAAGCATTCTACCCACCTACAGTTATTAATAATGGTAATGGAAATACAATGATCATTACCGAATCCAAAGATGATTTTTTGTTAGAAAATGTTATGAGAGCTTCCCTTTCTGAAATAGGTTGTTCAGTTGGCGTTATGAATCCACCAATGACATTTCAAGATGTTCAAAAGAAGACCATCGATCACTCACTTTCTCTAGCTTGGAGAATTGGTAAGGCTGTTAGAATTGCTAGACAAAAATCTGAGACTTATAAGCTTCCAGAAATCATCCTAAATTCAGTTGGAAACTCTGGTAAATTGTTGTTTTCTGGTAAAATTGTTGGAGTTGAAAGAAAATTATTCAAAGGTCATGTTTGGGGTGAAGTAATCATTGAAGAAATAGGAAAAGAGAAAAGGAAAATGATCATACCGTTCAAGAATGAAAACATTTACGCTAAAGTAGATGAAAAAATTATCTGCTCTGTTCCTGATTTGATTTCTGTTATTGATTCTGATACTGGGGAAGCTGTTGGTACACCAGATTATAGATATGGTTTAATGGTCTTTGTTTTAGGTATTGCTCCAAATAACAAATGGACTGATACAGAAAGAGGTATTGAAATTGGTGGTCCAAAATCTTTTGGATTAGAAGGAATGGTGTACAATCCTATCTCGAAATTCGCTAATCCTAGATCTGTCATTGAAGAATACTTCAAAGAGTAGTCAATTGATAAAAATTGAATTTTATATTTGAATAACACCAGTAGACACTCTGTAATTGTAATAGAGCACTCTGTAATTATAATAGAGAGCGATATACTGAATGATGAAAGAATCCAAAGCACTATGTATCAAAGTAGGATTGAAATAAAGTATTTCTATATATCACATATCAGTTGTTGTACATAACCAAAAAGTGCCCTAGAAAAATGTTCAAGCAATTTAGATAGACATCTGTAGACTAAATACATAAGAGAATCTTGACCATGAAAGTCTGCAATATATTATTTAAGATTCGACTGGTTTCGCAGCTTACTAAACTAACTAAAACGTAACGAGCTACTAAAAAAGACTATAATCCAACTAAGTATTTCAACTCATTTTGATGATTATACAGCAACTGGCTTTTTACCAGGACATTCGAGATCTGAGTAATACCAATAGCCAACATCAGGACCAAAATCAGAATATCTAATAGAGTAACCTAAGCTTGAAACACTTTTGAAATCTTCATCTGATAGTTTTAGATTTTCGCCTTCTAAGTTTTCTTCAATTCTTGATGGAGTAACTGTTTTTGGGATGATGGAAGTTCCTCTTTGGATAGCCCATGCAACAAGGATTTGAGCTGGAGTTTTACCAATTTTTTCAGAGACGGCTAGAACATCTGGGTGAGATAGAATTCTTGGTTCCCCACTCAACTCATACAATGGATTTTGATTACCAAATGCTGAATATGCTGTGACATGAACATCATTTTCCTTATGGAATTTGATAAATTGCTCTTGTTTCAAGTATGGATGAGTTTCAAATTGATGAACTTGAGGTTTAACGGTACAGTTATCTAAAAGTTTTTGTAATTCTGATTGACAGAAGTTTGAGACTCCAATAGCTTTAACTTTACCAGTGGATAATAGAGCTTCCATTGCTTTCCATGTGTCAACAAAATCAATATCAACAACTTTGAACTCACCTTTTTCAAATTCTTCTCTATCATTAGCACATGGGTAATGCATTAAGTATAAATCAACGTACTCAACGTCTAATTTTTTCAAACTTTCTTCTAAAGCAACACTAACGTCTTCTGGAGCATGATGGGAGTTCCATAATTTTGTTGTTAAGAAGAAGTCTTCTCTTTTAACACCACTTTTTTTGATACCAGCACCAACATCTGATTCATTACCATATATAGCTGCAGTGTCGATATGTTTATAACCTTTTTTTAAAGCATGAAAAACAGCATTTTGGACTTCTTGAGGAGGTGATTGCCATGTACCTAGACCAAAAATTGGCATAATGACACCATTGTTCAACGTAACAGTTGGAACTTCTTCGAATTTAGACATTGTTTTTTAATTTATTTGGTTGACTAACTAGCAATGGAAGAGAAGCGAAGAAAGTACAGGATAATTCAAGATTATATCAATCAATTATTCTACAATTCTTCTATTGATAAGTTTCATATCAAAGCCTTGATGATTGCGAATATGGTGGAGAAGAATCGAAGTGGGCATATATGATGAAATCATGGTGGAGACGTGAGAAGGTGGGTATATCTACAGAAGTAGACTTATTCGGTGGGCAACTTCCCTCTGTTGTTAATTATCAAGAAAGCGGGTTTGAGTAGATATGACGTACATTCATGTATTATTATTTACGGGAAATATATAAGAATTGCGTGGAGATTTGATTGGCTTGGAGCTTACAATTTTTTTTTGGATGGAAGTACATGTACAAAAAAAAATTATATTGCTTCCGATAAGATAAGCTTCAAGATAACAATAACAATAATCAAAGTTTCAACTATTTCAGATTTAAGTGAAAAGTGAAAATAATACTTATACCACAGGTAATAACCAAGTCTCGCATGCCTTCCCTCAATAATATCTAATATATAACTATAGCTTAATTTATAGTAACAATAATGATAGATTGGAAGGTTTTGAAAAAGAAGCTTGAAGTTCCACAAGAGGAAAATGCTGGTTATAAAAATGATAGACTTACAAACAGAGACTTGATTCCTTTTGGACCAGATAGAAGAACATGGAATGCCTTTGCATATGCGGCATATTGGCTTGTTGAAAGTTTTAGTATTACTGGTTATACTACTGGATCAAGTTTAGTAGGATTTGGTTTATCTGTCAAACAAAGTATTTTATGTTCTTTTGCTGCTGGTGTTTTCTATGGTGTTTGTGCTGCTATAATGGGAGCAATGGGAGCAAAATATCATGTTGGGTATCCTGTCATTGCTAGAATGCAATATGGTATTCGCGGTGCAACTTTTGGTATTGTTATTCGTATTATCACTGGTATCATTTGGTGGGGTGTTCAAGCTTATTATGGGGCTCAAGCTTTTACTGTTCTGATCTCATGTTGGAGTCCCTCTTTTGCTGATTGGAATACTTTCGATGAAAAAAATGGTATCACATCTGCTAATTTCATTGGTCTTCTTCTTTACTGTATCTGTATGATTCCATGCACCTTAATCAAACCAGAGAATTTACATTGGTTTTTCAGATGTGTAACTTTTTTAATCATCGGTACATTCTGTGGTATTTTGGGTTACACTGTTAAGAATGCACATGGTGTTGGTACTTTATTTAATGAATCAGCTCATTTTGAGTCAAATGGTGCTTTGGGTTGGGCATTTGTGCAAGGTATGTTCTCTATCATTGGTTCAGCTGGCACTGGTATCCTTGGTCAATCAGATTTTACAAGATATTCAACTACAAGAAGAGCTCCAATTGCAGCCCAAATTATAGGTGCTCCAGCTGGCTTAACAGTTGCTTGTATCTTTGGCGCTATTTCAACTTCTGCCGCATATGAATTTATAGGTAGTAAAGAATGGAATCCTGTTGTTCTTTTATCCAAAATTTTGGTCTATGAAGGATTTTCTTCTGGTGCTAGAGCTGCTGTTTTCTTTGCTACACTTACATTTGTCTTACAACAATTAGCCATTAATTTATTATTGAACTCCCTATCAACTTCAATGGATATGACTGGTTTATTTCCAAAATACTTAAATATCAAAAGATCAGGTTTTATTGTTATTGCATTAGGTATTTTAATCTGGCCTTGGAAGATTTTAACTTCTGCTACTGCTGTTATTGTTTTTGGTAGTGGTTGGGGTTGTTTCTGTAGTTCTCAAACGGGTAATATTGTTGCTAAATACTTCTTTGTTTACAAAAGAAAACTTTTAGTCAAAGATTTATATGTTGATAATGGAAACTCGATCTACTGGTTTTATAATGGGTTTGATTGGAGATCAATTGTTTCTTTTTTTGTTGGTACAGTTTTTTTGATGCCTGGTCTAGCATATTCTGCTCAAGGTAAATCCAAAGGTTTCTGGACTTATATTCTTGCAGTTTCATATATTTGGGGTATTGCCGTGAGTATCATTTGTGAGATTACTCTACAGTTAGTTTTCCCAGCAAAGACAATCCAGCCTGATACAAAGGTTGAAGATGTTTTCAATGAAGATGGTACTAGAAAGAAATATGAAGATCTTGAAGGTGAAAGTGTTGAGATTGTTGAAGTTTCAAGCTTCGAAGCTAAAGCAAATTTGGCTTAGTCTTTTGTGTTCTTATACAAGTTTTACTGTTTATATTTTATTTATATATATTACATTTAAGTTTTTAGTGTTTTAATTTGTTGTAATTACGCCTTTGTGTTGATACCGAATTGGAAAATTAAACCGAATCCAGTGGATTAAAAATCAACAATCAGCGTGCCCGGTCCAAAAATGAGCTCTTATCAGTAAGTTGAAGTGAAAGTTTCTGTTCTTTCAATTTAATAACCATCAAAAGCTTTAATGGCCACAATATGATGACTTCAAACACAGAAAGACCGAACAAGAAGTTTGATTGCCTGTTTCCTGGTTGTGGAAAATCTTTCAAAAGAAGAGATTATCTTCAGCGTCACGAATCAAACCACGCCCAAATAAGACCATTTCCATGTGAAATTTGCAAAGTTGCATTCACTAGAAGAGATCTCCTAGAAAAACATCAAAAGTCAAAAGCTCATTTAAATACTTCAAAAGGAAAAAATAATACTTTCATTACTGTTGATTCCTTTTCAAAATCATCACCTCCAAAACGGCAAAAAACTGACCAATCTAGTGCCAATAATAATGGCAATGAGTTTGAAGATATCTTTGGATCAGATTTGAAATTTTCGAACGTTTCTAATGCAGTCAAAGACTCATTTGGTTGGTTATTTGGAAACCAGCAAAATTACAACTTCGAACCATTCTTTGGGGAATCATCTTCAAATACCAATAATACAACTCCAAAAACCGATTTCCATTATAATGATATATCGAACCAAGATGTCAATGATAATTATGGATTGTATCAAGAACTTTCAGAAAAGCTTATTCATTATCTATTAGTTGAACTACAAGTTGAAGATAAAGGCAAAAATATTCAACGGTTGTTTACCAAGGCAAATATGACTTATTATTTAGATCAGTATTGGAAGAATTTTAACTATGTTTACCCAATAATTCATAGGGCAACTGCTTTTGATCTTACAGTTAAAGAGTCATTGGAAGATTGTCATCTCAATATATTAGCTTCTATGATAACAATAGGTATGCTGTACTCACATACAAATAAAGGTGAATATTTAGTGGCAGTTACGGTCCAAAAACAATTAAGAAGAATACTTTTTCAAAAAATAAGCTCATTTGATTACACAGTGGAGACAATACCATTGAAGTTTTTACAATCGTTGTTGCTTAATGATGTGTTTCACATGTATTTTGGAGATACTTTTCAGCTTTCGAGGTACAATATCCATCATTCAGTTTCGATTAATATTTTCAAAGAATTTAGACTATTTGATAGTTTAACTGAACCTCCTGTTATTTTGAATAAACTCGATGGAACAAACCGTCAAACTTGGTCATCATGGATACGTTATGAAACATTGAAAAGGCTAGCCTTTTTCAGTTACACCATTGATGCTCAAGGTGCCTTTTTCTTCAATTTAACACCTTCAATATCTATTTTTGATATTCAGCTTGAGTTACCTTACTCTGATGATGTTTGGAATGCTTGTGACCCGGAATCATTCTTTAATAGCTATAAAAACTTACCTAGAAATCTTATATCAAGAACAGAAAGTATTGTGAAGGCTTCTACAGAATCTTTGCGTTATGAGATTAATGATGATGAAATCTACTTAAATGGTAATTTGATTCCTACCGTGAAACCGGAAGGAAAATGGCCCAACTTTCTATTTAGTTTAAGAAGTTTAACTCACCCTATTTCAAAAGACTATGATGAAAATCTTGAATATCACTTTAATTGTTTTTCTCAATTTTCGAGATTTGTTTTCCTTCATGGTGTTTTGTCATTAGTTAATGAGTTAAGAACTTCAAATAATACTATTACTGTACAGACTAATGATCCCAATATAATCAGCAATAGATTGAATATGGTAGCTGCTCGTATCGAAGGGGCATTTTTCAGTTGGAAAGCTTATTTTCATAACAACATAGCAGAGGCTAATGCTGTTTCACTAGCAAGAAATATTCTTGGTACGATATTAAACGTTTATGATACATCACCTATGTTTTGGGCTAATATCACTCTACTTAACGTTGGATTATTAGGTTTATATTGCAATTTTGGGGTAATAATCCAGTTTAGTAAATTTGTTATTGCTAATAGTCAAACAGAAGAAAAGAAATATGCTTATTTATCACCTGGAAAAATAAGATTTGATGAGGTTACAAATACTAAACATAAACTTTTGATAAAATCATGGTCAAGATCAAAAGATGGTGAATATTCGATGGATCAAGCTTGTTCATTATTAAGAATGGTTTTAAGTAATGCAGAAATCATAACTAGTGTACCACATCTTTCCTATTCAATTTATTTGGCCACTCTAGTTTGTTGGGCTCATGGATTCAACACATACTTTCATGTGAATGGGAACTCAACTAGTACTGATATGAAAAAAGATGCATTCAAATTTTTAAATATGTTTCTTAAGTCAGATATTGATGATGGAGCAGAGATTTTTGACGAAATTCAGGCACCAATTCTATTGAAATCTCTACTGAGTTATGTGATTAGTACTTTAGTTGAATATTCTCGATGGGTAACAATAGAAAGTACGATATATAAAGATCTGAAGACCTTAGCAGAATTGGAAATTTAACGATTAATGATTTACATATTCTAGAAATTGTAGTCTGTCAGTTTTCAGTCCTCTGAAAAAACTAATCAAATATTTGTATGTGTTTTATACTTCATATTTCCATTCAGGGTTGATCTTACCATATCATTAAAGCTGTCTTTAGCGACCATAAAAGGTAAACTCAATTCAATAAATGTCAAACAGAGCCCATTTCTGATCCCTCAGGTAGAAGTCATGGGTCACGAGGACTCACGACGCATTGCTAACCACCATCATGCACATTCTCTTTATATGTATTATATATATATCCATCTCCAAAACGAGTAAGCTAGCGGATGTTGGTGGGCACCTAGTAGTGGGCGCCTTGCATGAGATAGTGGCGGTCTTAAAAATATATTGATAAGAATAGATACAAAAAAAAACATATAACCTTCCAGAAGAAATCCAACTTCGTATTTTAGCTGTTCCACTCAATCATCATCAATGACAGGGCCTGTTGATTTATCACATCTACTTTCAAGAGAAGCTAAAAGAAGAGAACCTTCTAAAATCAAAACACTTGTCAAATATAGAACTTTTGACAATGTGTTTCTGGCTGGTGGTTTTCCATTGCCAAACTATTTTGCCTGGGATTCATTAACTGGAACTACAACAAAACCACCATTTGCAAATGGAATAAATGAACTTGGTTTGAATTCAGATAACGGTCTTGAAATCACAATTGGCGAAAGTTCAGGATTACCAATCTCTCAAGCTTTACAATATGGTTTATCAACAGGTCCAAAACCTTTGATTGAATTTATTAAAGAGCACACTGAAATGATTCACAAAATTCCATACGATTGCTGGGATGTTATCACAACTGCAGGTACTACCCAATCTTGGTGCTCTTGTCTTAGAACTTTCTGTGATGAAGGTGATTCTATTTTAGTTGAAGAGTTTTGTTTTAGTTCATCTTTAGATACGGCAAAATTTCTTGGGGTTAATTTAATACCAATGAAAATGGATGAAGAAGGTATTGACGCTGTTCTATTAGATGAAAGACTTACCAAGTTACAACAAGAAGGTAAACCATTGCCAAAACTTATCTACACTATTCCAACAGGACAAAACCCAACAGGGTTATCTATTAAACCAGAAAGAAGACAACAAATCTACAAAGTTGCTCAAAAGTTCAACTTATTGATTATTGAAGATGAACCATATTTTTTCTTACAATTAGGTAAATATGGTGAAAAAGAAAGGAAAGAATTATCCAATCAAGAATTTTTAGATGGTCTTTTACCAAGTTTCTTAGCTCTCGATATTGACGGAAGAGTTATTCGCCTAGACTCGTTCTCTAAAACTCTGGCACCAGGTTCAAGAACTGGTTGGATGACCGGTCAGGCTAAATTAATTGAAAACTTTGCTAGGGAATATGAAACTTCAATTCAAAATCCATCAGGATTTTCAACTGGTATTATTCATGAAACCTTAAGTAAATGGGGACATGATGGCTACATTGAATGGTTGAAAGCACTGCGTAGGGAATATACCTATAAAAGAGATTCTTCAATTGACTCTTGTTACACACATTTACCTTTAGATATCGTTAAAGTTAACGTTCCAATGGCAGGTATGTTTTTCACATTAGAAATTGATGCCTCAAAGCACCCAGAGTTCGCAACTAAATTTGAATCAGATCCATTAAAATTAGAGAAATTGATTATGGATACAGCAAGTTTTGAATTCAAAGTTGTTCTCGTTCCTGGTTCGTGGTTTGAAGTTCCTGATTCAGTTGATGGTAAGATTGTACCAAGAAGCACTTCGGAAATATTCTTTAGGGCAACTTATGCTGCAACAGAAGCTGAAATCATTGATAAAGGCATCAAAGGATTCGGTGGGGCTGTTAGAAAGGTTTTCAATGTCTAATAGATTACTAAGCTTGACTTAACTAATTTGTAGTAAATAAATAATCTAGTAAAAATGATTTTTGTGTTTTTTGTTTTGAATTTAATTGTGGTTTTTTCATATATTGTTTTAACAATTTTGACATCACATTTACATCTTTTCGAAAGATAAAGACTATGCCAATCAGCCATGTCAATGAAGCTTAGAGTCTTGACAAGTTTGTTTTGATACCTTCAATAGTTATTTCACCTCTCAAAGTGTTATATTTTAACCAATTTCTCAGTTGGTGATACATCAGGGATTCACTTCATAACTTATAATTTGGCTCTTTTAAAAGACGAAATAGATCTAGTTTGCTGCTCTTCACAAGCTAATACTGAGGCTGTATGGAGATACAACGATATTTCCCTACCTTTCACCATCCAAAGCCCTATATATAGATCTTATCAAGACTTAAAAGAGAACAAATCAGAAGAAGACATATTTGATTTGGTATTCATTGCATGTGTTAGTTTCCCATCTTATAGAAAGTTTTTGAGGGCCCTTAAAGAAAATCTTCACTCAGAATCCCTTATTCTTGTTGACGCTGGATTGGGTATATCTTTTGAATCCATTGTTCATGAATGTTTACCTGATTTAACCGCTCTCTCGTTTTTTTCAGATATAGATGTTAAATGCTTAGAAAACTCCATCTTTCATTCTAACAAAAAAGGTTGTGAGATTTTAGTTGGCTACAGTGGGTTTAATGAGTATAAACCACTCAACATCAACATTAAGAAGTATATTGATTTAGCTGATACCTATTTATCGAAAGAAGATTCAAATATGAAGAAAGTGCTGAAATTAATTAATGAAAAAAATGACATCAAGATCAGTTACTATTCAAAAGATAAACTAATATCATATATTTGGCTAAACTCAATTTTAGTCATAACAGGAGAAATCTTACCAATAGTTTTTAATCAGTTTGACATTTCTAGAATTTTGAACAATTCTAAACTAAGACCAGTTTTCAAGAGTTTAGCGTCAGAACTAATTTACATCTCGTTCTTTTTAGGAATAGAAAATTTCAATAAATTTTTGAAAGAATTATATGGCGACTCAACTATTGAAGTTATACCAAAATTGGTGTTGGAAAGATTCAACAATGATGGAGATGACTCAATGTTGAAGTTATCTAAATTTCATTTTGATTTTCATTATAAATTGGAAAATTATTCTTTGATCTTATTGTTTCAAGTGATTCTTATCTCAGATGAACTAGGGATATCAAATCCAAGTTTAACGTTTTTATATGGTATTCTTGTTACTATATCAGAACCTGTTTCAAAGAAGACTCTTTCAGTCAAAAAGAAAATTGTTAAAATGTCAAAGACTCAGAAGGAAGTAAGTTCACAAGAGGAGGAAGAAAAAGAAAGAGTAGAAGAAAAAGAAAGAAAAGAAGAGGAGGAAGAAAATGAAGCCAATCAATCATTTATTGATACAGACGATATGCCACTATATGAACTTTTGATGAATTTACCTAATCAATTTACAGAAGTACAAGCCAACAGTCCAAAAAGAGATCAACTATCAAAGGTGGAAGAAGAAAATAATCATGACGAACAAGCAATTAATGAAGAAATGGAAGAAGGATATGAGGAAGGCTTTGATGAAGATAGCGAAGATGAACGAATTAATTTCAATTTAGCATTTAAAGTTGAATTACCATACCCGGAATCTTCAATAAGTTCTAAAACTGAAGATGGAATCGAAACAATTGATAATAAAGTGTCTTTAAAAGACTTCAATTTACCAGATAACATAAGGACAAAACTAAACAATAAAAAAGCTTTTAAGTTTGTTAGTAAAAGAATTCCCTACAAGAGTAGAAGAAAAACATATGATACATCAAAACCGAAAAAGATTGAACCAATTACTTATCAAAGGGCAGAAGTTATATCATATAAAGATTATGGATCAAGACATATTAGTATCTTTGATACCTTTGGAGGAGAACATGAAGAGAGCAATAGAGATAGATATGGAGAATATGCATCATCAGCTACAGCAACAAAGAACATGAATAAAGATAAGAAAAAAGATAAAAATAAATAATTGAATATAGTAAATTTATTTTTAATACACGAAATTATGTATAACTAAACTATGTATATCCTTTCCTTAAATCTAGAAAAACTTCTATATAGAAAATTCCAAACCAGTGTAATTATCTATATTAGATCGTTTGAGATCATTTAAGTCATTACAGAGTTAAAGTTAACCATTCCCAATTTGTGTTTGTATTACCATCTTCATCTTTTTTGACAGAATCAAAGTTCAAACCGGTTGAACCAAACTGAAAAGCATTATTACTATTATTTCTATTCTCATCCATTTGAAATTGGAAAGTGTTATTATTATTTGGATTATTATTTGGATTATTATTAGTATTATTAATATTTTCAGGAGCTTTTGAATCAATCATCATTAAATCATCATTATTCAAATCTTTCTTTCTTTTTGAGGATGAAGAAGTTGCAGGAGTTGGTTTACTCTTTAATTGAATTGATTTAGCAGGAGAAGTTGTATTTGGTGTTGTTTCCACAGATTTGGAATTACTGTTTTCATTTGAATTATTTGAACCTCTTTGTCTTTTTTTGATAACATCAGTCTTTAGTGATAATGGCCTAACAACACCATGTAATTTTAAAAATAACCCACATGCGTTACATAAAGGTTGACCTTCTGGGTTTCTTCTCCATAAAGGTGTTGTTTGGGTATTACAATTTGTACATCTTGTATTCAAATTTGAAGTTGATTCTTTAACTGATGAATTTGTTGTTGAGGTTGTTGTATTTAATTGTGATGTTGATGAAGATAGTGTATTTCTTTTGGATTTTGGTTGTTTCTTTTTAATCGAGGATGACGAAATTGAAGGTTTTCTTGAATTTAAAGAGCTTGATAATTGAGAATTTGAATTATCATTGATATCAAAATCATTAATATTGTTATTATTATGGAATTGGTCGATTGTAAATGAATTTAAGCTATTGGAACCGTTAGGCATGCTCCTCATTTGATTAGCAAAGCTTAAATTTCTAGAATTTGTATTATTATTGAAATAACTTTCAAAGAATGAATTATTTTCAATATTTGGAGTTTGAGCAGTTGATGAAGCTGGTGATTCTATCGAATTGAAAAAATTTGAAGAATCAGTGAAACTATTGGAATGTTTGAAGGTTGAAGGAGGGTCAAATGAAGAGCTTATAGTGTCTAACGGATCCATAAAATTACCCATTTCGGTGACTGGAGAGTCCATAAAACTTGATTGGTAACTCAATCTATTTGTAATTGAATTTTGATGATGATGGAGGTTATGATTGCTAGTACTGTTGCTATTTGAATTGGGAATTGAAATCGCTGCTTCTTGAGACGATGATAAATTGTTAAAGAATTCATTATTAAGATTACTGATATTTCTATGATCATTTACCACTTCATCTTGACCAATCTTTTTAATATGAGCTATGTAATCAAAATCTTCAGAAGTTGGATCATTTGAAATATTATGATAAGTTGAAGAATGATTCGGGTTTGAAGTTTGATCCTGTGATAAATATTTTGTTAAATTTGAAGGTTTTTGCTGATGTTTAACGTTGATTGGAGTAAATTTTGAATTCGAGGGACTTAATTGGTCGAAATTGAAGAATTCATCATCATTTGTAAAATTTTCAAAGACTTGATCATTATCAGTTGAAGGATTACTTAAATTTGATTGTTTCAAAAGTTTTAAACTCATCATTCTCCAAGTTAAATTTTGCATTCTCTCCTTATAAGGTAGAGAGGCTTTAGCCTTTGAATACATTCGCCATAGAGCTTCGTTCGAAGCATCATCATCGAATACTTTCTGTAGTGAGGACATATATATGGTCCCTATATGGTTCAATTACAGAGTTGTGGTGTAGAAGGGATTGAATTTATTATAGAGAGCGAAATTTATTTAGTTGAATTTGATGAAAAGTTGATTCTTTGATTTCATTGGTTCGATAAAAAACATGAGAATTGAAACATGCTGAAGTGGCCGAACCAGCTGGGCATTCTTATCAGTTAATTGTCCGGATTTAAACGCCGGATTTTCCGTTGATTGGTGGGAGACTGGCTAGAGTCGACTTGTGGGGGGAGTACGTGTCAGATACATCTCCGGTATACACTCCACTGATCCCTGAAGAACCCTTTGTAGAAACAAACTGCAATGGCAATCCCAGCTATTCAACATGTTCTGCATAATTAGTAAGAAAAGGCTAAATAATCAATTGTCCACTATAGACTGAGGGCCAATCAAATTTCAATTCCAATTAATTAAACTCAAATTTGTAATATTATTAATTGTTAATATGTCTTTCGAACGTTTTCAACGTTTACACAATGTACTCCGGCTCCAGATTCAAGAGATCATAGTAAAGATCAACAGGCACATGACGTAAGTTATAAGTAGTTACTACGTCAAAGAGACGTATACACAGCTTGTACTTTAATTAGTACAAGTGTCAAGCTCTTGAGTTAGAATCATTATGTGCACAACAGAAAGAACAAATTAAATTGCCTAACAACTTCAAAATATTGACATTGACATGATGGACAACAGCATGATCATCTTCAAATCCATCCAATCACACAGCTTCAATCCAGAAAAAAAATGCCACTGGTTTAATTTAACTTGAGAAATTGAAATCATCTTGCATTGATTTCATGAGTTTAAAGCTGGCAACTTGCAAGTGGCATTTATCGTTGCACATGACTTAGACGAAGGAGATAAGAACTCCTGAAGGTTAAGTTTTAGTCTTATACATACTAATAATATTTCTAAATACCATATATATAGTATATATTAATAATCATATCGTTCCTTCATTCACATCTATTTTTATTTTTTATTTAAAGTCTCTTCAGTTCCATAAACTCTATCATCATCATTACCTTCAACTTCTTGTTTAATTTTCTCCATTTTTTCGATTTGAGTTTCCCAAACTTGCTTCGATTGTTTTTTACTTTTATCAAATAATTCTTGATCTGGTTCTCTATAACTATTACCAATTCTATCCCATAATGTAGTGAATTGACCATAGTTATAGTTGAAATATAAATGATGAACAGTGTGACATGCTGCACCATTGATAAAAGGATCATTTGCTAAATATTCACCATCATGAATCATAACTGTCCAAAAATTAACAAATGTGAATAAAATTAAATAACTTAATTTATGTAATGGGAATATGAATGGATATATATGATACGGTAAAGATTGAGCATAACCATCAACTGGATGGAAAGCATGGGAAGCGTAAGGGGTAGTGACCAACCATTTGTGATGTGGTTTATGTAACGCTTTGTAGAGAAGTGGCGAATGTAACCCTCTATGAATCAAATAGATACCAAAATCTGTAAACATGATAAAAGCAGGGAATTGGAGTAGAATTGACCAGTAACCACCTTTAACTGAATCAACATCCCAATATAGTTTGGAATAACCTTGTAACTCTAATAAGAACCATGGAACGGTTAGCAGAACCATGACAGGAATAGCAGTAACAGCTTGTTTGATTTCTAAACTCATTTGATTCTTCAAGTATCTTGGATGATTGAAGATATTCTTATCAAAGACAAAGAGGTATGACAATGAAGCAATACCTAAATATAAAGCCCAACCAAATATCGTTAGAATGAAGGTTAAACTTAGGAATTGTCTCAACAAGTTAGTTCTTGGTAATAAAGAACTGTTTGTATAAATACTTGAACCAAACCAAACTGGGATTTTACCATAAATCTCCTGGCTATCTGAGTATTGGGAGATGATATGCTTTAATTCGAAAACAGCAGGTTTTGGAATGAAAGAATTTGTTGCAGATGAAGAATCAATGAAATCGACTATTGAATTGTTACCCAAAATCAAAGATTCTTGCCATTTGGTAGGAATATTTCTTGATAAAGTAGCAGGGAGCAGAGTAGCGTAAAAGCGATCTAGGAGAAACGCGTCTACGAATTCTAAAACAAGATCCATGAAGAATGAAGTGGAGGATTGAAGTGGAAAGAGAAAGAGAGAAAGATTTCAAAAGAGGTTTTTTTCATGTTTTTATTTTCAATTCTCGTTTATGTGAGATACGGTTTGGGCACGAGCGAGGCGAGAGTTAAACGAGCACTGAGATTTAAACGAGATTTTAAAAGAGATATTGATGTGGTTTTGTATAGAGCAAAAATCATACCATGAATGCCTCACTGATCATCCCACTGTAATCTGTTCACAGCAGCACTGTAGGCCTATAAAACTCATTTTTTCCCATCAAATTCCCATTAAATCACGATATATTTAGTTAAACGAAAAAGTCAGCTAACTATTAATCATACAATTTCGTGTCATACCATTTATTCATTTTGAATTCACTTCCTGGTCGCCTTGAAGTAATCGGTCACTCTGCTTCCCCCATCATAATAAAACTTCAACTTCTCTTCCAATTCTTCCCATTTTGGTCTATTCAAATCTCCTAATTCTCTAGATCCTCTACTTAACAAATCACTTCTTAACCATTCTAATGCCAGTGGATGCAAACTTTGGATAGTTTGGATCTTTATCACCGCCTCTTCAACGATATTCAGTACTGCTTTGTCCAATTCTTGTTGAATATTATCACCATCATTAGCAATCTTAGCTCCATTGTTCAAGAATTGAATATCTTCTCCATATTTCAAAGTTTTCAATATTTTACCACTTTGAATATGTACAACATCACTAGGCCATTGTCCTAAGCCATCAAAGATATGTGTAGCATAAATGATTGAACATTCTCTTGTTTCTGTTTCTCTTTTCAGATATGATAATAATCTTTGTCTTACTAAAACATCTAAGTCAACAGTGACTTCATCCAGTAATAATACCTTCCATGGCTTCAATAATCCCATTGCCAATTGCACTCTTCTTCTTTCACCATCACTCACAGAGTGCATCCTCCATGTCAAGTCAATATCCAACAATTCAATTAATTCATCCCTTCTTTCCTTGTAAACTGTACCACCAATAGAATCAATCAACACTATGATTGGAATATCTCTTCTCACGATAGGGTTAGATGCCCATTCTGTTCCTAGATAGGTGGTTATACTAGCTGCATCACTACCACCTCTGAATGGATCATGACCACCAATGGCAATGCTACCAACCGTACTTAATGTCTTTCCTGCTAATAATTTCAATAAAGTGGATTTCCCTGCCCCATTTGAGCCGATTAATAGCGTCCTGGAACCCCATGGAAGTGCCAGATTGATGTCTGCAAGACCGACTTTGTGATTGCTGAACTTGTAGGTTAAATGCTCTGCGTAGACCGCTAATTCGTCACTCATTGTTTTAGTAGTAATCCCACTATAAACAGTTACTAGTGTGGGAATAATCTGAAAAATAAATTAATTATGTCCCGAGAAACAATTTCAACAACTGGTATACAAACAGATTCAATTAACAACACAAGATGAGCTTGAATGGTGATGATTTCTTCAAAGAGACCAATGATGTGCTAGAAGAGGAAGATGAAGAAGAAGAAGAGGACGAGGAATTAGAAGAACTGAATACTAAAGACAATGAGATGATTGATGATAATGAATGTGATGAAGATGAAGAAGAAGATGAAGAGGAAGAGGAAGAAGATGAGGACGAGGAGGAAGAAGAGGAAAATGAAGAAGACGAACTTATCAAAACTGAAGAACCCAAACTAGACATTGAAATGGAAGACCATCAACTACCTTTAAATTTAAATGATGATGAATCAAAATTAAAACATTTTCAAGATACATTAAAAATGAAGGCTAAACTAGCTAATTCATTTGACATAATACCCACTGTTGCAATACCATACTCTTGTGGTATAAATGCAATGGCTTTGCCAGCTTCCTCTAAATATTTATTTACTGGTGGTGAAGATGGATTTATAAGGAGATATGATTTTTTCAGTTCTGTTGATTGTGAAGTTTTATTAACAACTGCTCAAAAACATTCATTAGTAGACAGTATTCAGTATGGTGCTTCTTTAACTGCATATTGGGAAAATGAAATCCCGATCAAAAGATCACCAAGCTTAAAAGATACTTATCAACCAAAATTATCACCAATTTTCTCATTACAAGCTGAAAAAAATTGTCTTTGGTTACTAAGTGGGTTATCTAATGGCGGTATTAACTTACAGTCAATTAGACACAGTGAAGGTTCGATATTACATCATTTCAAGAATCACAAAGATACTGTTTCTGTATTAAAGTTAAATAGTACAGAAGATAAATTTTTATCAGGTTCATGGGATAAATTAATTAATCAAGTTGATTTAAATTCAGGTAAATTAATCAAATCTTTCAAAGACTCAACTGGTCAAATCAGTTCAATTGAATATCGTCCAACAGGAGGAATTGAAATCGACGAGATCCAACAAAATGCTAATGTAAATAATGATGATGATAATGATGATGATATGGGCTCATTATTTGGTGATGAAGATGAAGAAAAATCGAATAATAACAATAATAATAGCAATAATAATAATAATAATAGTAATGATAATAATAGCAGTGTAACAACACAATCAGATCCAAATGTTTTCTTATCCTCTTCAATTGATGGATCTTTACAAATTTGGGACACAAGAGTAAATTCAAACGTTATTAGATTTAAAGCACCAAAAGGTACACCACCCTGGTGTGTTTCATCATGTTGGTCACAAGATGGTAACTTCATATATGCAGGTAGAAGAAATAGTACAGTTGAAGAATTTTCATTAAAGATGCCATTTGATTCAAATGGAGATTCAAAACTTTCAAAATTATTAAAATTTCCTCAGGTTTCAGGTGCAGTTACAGTAGTTAAATCATTACCAAACTCACAACACTTAATTTGTGCATCCCATGATAATATCAGAATCTATGATTTGAAAAATAGTGATCATCATAAGAAAACTCCATTTTTGATTGTTCCTGGTCATCATGGTGGTGTTGTTTCTGATATTCTATTCGATCAAACTTATAGATATATGATAAGTGCAAGTGGCAATAGAGGATGGCAAGGTAATAGTACAGAGTCTGGACTTATATATGAAGTTGTATTAGAATAATTGTATCATAATATGAATTATTATTTATCAATGTATTTAATCAATGATTTTATTGAGTTTCTAATATAAATGTTTAAATATCTGTGCGATAAATTTATATCCTTTCCAGTTATTAATGCATTAGCGACTATTGCGAATACCAAGATTGTTATTGGTAAGAATAATGGATAACTATTATCCTTTGGTACCACTTTAGATTCTTCAATTTGTAAAATAATTAGTTTTTTGGTTATCGGTTCATTCTTTTTAGTTTTTAGAACACTATATTTATTCAACTTCTTAAATGATTTGAGATTCTTTATCAGATTCCATTCAATTATGTGAATATGAAGCACTAAGTCATCAATCACTTTTCGAATATCTTCTAAACTCAGATTACTCAAAATGTTCGATAGAAAACTATGAGTGATATCTTCATCATAACCGTCAGCAATATTCTTCCAAGTCATTAAAGTAGATTTTTCAATGATCAATAGGTCATATATCACAAAAACTATCTCAATTGAATCATAAACTAATATTTGATCAAATATTAAACTTATCGATTCAAAATCTTTCAAATCATGGGAAAATAACGTTATTATTGCAGATAAACAGAATATAGGACGCTTCTTTTCATCAAAACCGAGATTTGAGTAAAGGATTACATCCATTGATTTCATTAATTCAGGTATTATCTGTAATATGTCAACTGATGACTCGATTGAAGGTAACATAAAATCTCTTAAATATTTCAATGCAAATTTGGCAAAAAAGCAATAGCTTTCTAGCTCATCTTCTAAGGTCAGTAGAATAATGGAGCATATGTCATGTAGCCCTTGATAATATGATAAATTTGGATAATTTCTGAAAAATTTGACTAATATTCTACTCAATTTCAGTTTTAGTTCAGTTTTCTCTTCTTTTGATATTGAAGCTGGATAATACACAAACGAGCGACCCACGTCAAGTTCGATTTGATTCTCATCTCGGTATGCAGCCAACTCTTCAACTGATATATCCTGATAGTCATTGATATCTTCATCTTCAAACATTAACCGTTTCCATACTTTCTTTCTAACTTCTTTATTTATAAAACCATGTCTTGAACCTCCATGAAACCTCAAATAAGAAACATCAGCTGTGTTCAAAGACTTCAAAACCTTTGAAATGTTCCCATCTGCATCCAATATCGAATATCTCGACATTTCTAAACTTATATTCTACTTTGGTTTATTTGTGTAAATGAAAATAAATTCCCCATGAAAGTTTTCTATATATGAAATCAACAACAAAGCAAAAGGAATGTGCTCCACCAAATTCACAGAGAAGCTATTTATCGCAGGAGGACGTTTCAGCAATGTATACAAGGCCAAAGATCCAGCCACCGATAAGCTTGTGGCTTTGAAAATCACGACCCCTGATGAAGATAGACCTCCACATAGTTCCAGAGATGAAGTCAAACTATTAAAAGAATTAAACCAATCAAATCAACCTCATTTCATCCATTTAATCGATTCATTCAATGCAGATTTGGAAGACTTGGTGATGGTTTTCCCTTATTATCCTTACTCATTAAACACTTACCTAAAGAGTCATTCAAGAAAGAACATTTCAAAATTCAACTCATACGCTAATTTAAACAATGATAATAGTAACAATGATGATATGCCTGTACTGATGAATAACCTACCAGTGAGTAAATCAAATCAAATCTTGTTAGGAATAGCGGAAGGGTTGAAATTCTTACATTCGAATGGTATCATTCATAGAGATATTAAACCTGAAAACATAATGTTTCAAAATTTCGATCCAAATCCAATAATTATTGATTTTGGTATAAGTTACAAAGAGCCAACTAATTTTGGTAAAGAAAATCCGTTGGAAAAAATATGTGATGTTTCTACTGGTGTTTATAGAGCTCCTGAACTAATCTTTGGTATAACAGATTATTCTTATGGTATTGATATTTGGTCCTTTGGTGTATTAATGACTTTTATTTTCAGTAAAGATGTTAAACCAATTTTTCAAAATGATGATTATGGAGATTTTAGATTAGTTTCATTGATTTTTAAAACTTTTGGTACTCCAACTTTAGATTCATGGCCTGAAGCTGCAAAATCGAATACTTTCTCAAAATTACAGCCACAATTCACTAATCCAATAAGCGTTGACTCTATCTTACCAAGAGCTAGTAATGAAATCAAACAAATATTCAAAAAGATGATGGTTTATGAATCTTCAAAAAGATTATCTTCATCTGAAATTTATGACCAACTTAGAAAATCTATGAATTAATTCATATTCTGTAATAAATAATACATAAAAATTGCTAATTATACAGTAAAGTAGATTCATTTCTAGTATTTTGTATTGACCAACATCAAATCTGTTGAGATTCTTCCACCTCAAACTTCTTTTCCAAGTCTAAAAATTCCAGAACATCATTCATTCTTTTTAGTTCTTTAGATTGAATTATATTCTCTTTCGCAAAGTCATAAAACGAATCATCAACATCTTCATCAATATAATACCCATTTTTGTAATATACTAAATTATGATTGATCTTATAATTTGGCGTATTACCTGAAATTGATGATGCTTCACTATAATCAGCATCACTATTGACTGAAGTATTACCAACATTAGATTCAGAATGTCTTAATATATTTAGCCTAGAGTTCTTTTGCTCTTTGACTGCTATTTTGATACCTTTTACCACTTTTGGCGTTATTTGTTGAACCTCTTCATTACTATAATTATTAAACTGCATTATTGTGGAATGTCTTTTATGTTTTGGTGATCCTTCGCTAGAAATCTCGTTACCAGAAGTTGGATCTCTTATTATAAATTGTTTCTTGTTGATATTCTTTTGTATCAAAGTTGGAGTTAATGGGGTTGTTGGACCTCTTTTTTTATCTTGTGGATATTGCATTTGAACATTTTCAACCTGTGGGTTTCTTAGTTTTAAGGGAGTGGTGGCGGATTTAACTGAAGCACCTTTAGGTTGAACAAAAGACCATTCAGAGCTCATTATAATGGGGTTACGGGAAAGTATGACCGTTAGATAGATGGAAACTAAACAAAACAAATTATATATTATTGTGAATTCTTTTGTTTTTTTTGTTCTTTGTATCTTTTGTTTACTTCTGTCCCAATTCGGAAAATTTCATCTGTCACTACGACAACATAAACAAACGAACAAAGTATCATCTATGTATACAGATCTTGAGACTTGAGGTAAGTTACTTCGCAGCTAGGTCCTAAGCCCATAAGTGAATTGAGATTGAATCAATCCAAAAGTGAAATTGAAGGTTTGCTTGTTAAAGAAGAACTTGAAACTAATGTAATGAGTTATATACTTTTGTCAAAAAACACACATTTGTGTTAAACTTTAGAACATAAGCGATTACTAAATACTAGAAGCTGAAGTAGTTAGAACGTTAGGATCAATTGATGATTCGTCTTTTATAACTACCTTTGAGTAGAAAATTGCTCCGTCCTCCCTCCTGAACATTACAGTACAGCTGTGGCTTCATAAGATCAGTACGTCGCCTAGATTAACCAAAATACGCGATGCTTATATATAAGGAGAGAGTGAGCTCCATTTTAATGAACCAAACTAGATTAAACCTCTCATTAAACTCTCTTCAATGTCAAAAGAACCGTTTTTAGGTATTCTTCAAGTGAATACAAAATTTCATAGACCATTAGGTGATGTTGGTAATCTTGGAACTTGGAAGATACCTGTCAAGATTAGAGTTGTCACTGAAGCAAAAGATGATGTCGTTAAAAGTTCCAAGAACTATACACAAGAGTTTATCGATGCTTGGATCAATGCTGCCTTAGAATTAGTGGAGGAAGGTGCTGTTGCCATTATAACTTCATGTGGATTTTTAGTTACTTTACATTCTTATTTACAAGCAAAAATTCCTGTACCTGTTGGGACTTCAGCTTTATTACAAATTCCGTTAGCTCAAAATTTAATTAACAAAGGAAAGAAGATTGGTGTTATCACATTCGACGCTGAAAGTCTGGGTAAAGAACATCTAAATGCTGGAGGTGTTGATGAAGCGTCTAATGTTCCAATTGTTGGGGTCAAAACAAATGGCAGATTCCAAAGAATCATAAGAGAGGGGGAACCTTATGATTATGATGCTGTTGAAGCTGAAGTCTTAGAAGCAGTTGATGAATTAATCAGAAATAACCAAGATATTGGCGGTATACTTTTAGAATGTACTAATATTCCACCATTTAAAAATGCAATCTACAAAAAAACTGGACTACCAGTATGGGATATTATCTCATTTGGTAACTATCTATATGAAATCAGCTTACCACCCAAATATTAATAGTCATTTATATTAATTGGTGTAATTTACAAGTTTCAAGCAGAAGCTACGAACTAAAGTATATATATATATATATATATATATATTTATTTACACTAAACATCAATAACAGATTTTAAATCATCTTCAGTAAATTTTAAGTCACTTTCAGAGGACAAATCTTCATCATAGTAAGATCTTTTACTTGATTTTTTGATATCACCAATTGAATTTACATCATTGAAATCAGCAGGATTTCGCCATTTAAAGATTTTAGTATATTCATTTTCACGATTTTCAATAATATCAACAACGAATTGACCCAAGACTGGTAAAAATTTGAACCCATGACCAGATCCACCAGTTACAACAACTAAGTTCTTCTTGTTTGGAACATAATCGATAATGAAGTCATTGTTGATTGTATCTGTGTACCATAAAATTTGGGTTTGAGAGATACCAAATTCAACCAAATCAGGTAAAAATACTCTAATAGCATCCTTGGCTTTATTAATCAAATCTTTAGATAGTCTTGATTCTGGAACACCATTTTCATCTTTAGCTGGAATGGAGACGACTGATCCATTTTCTAATTTTACTGGATTGACATATTTTTTATTTCTTATGATAATCTTAACGTATCCATTAGTTAATGGAAAAATACCGATACCACCAAATTTCAATTTTTCTTTCTTTTCACCAACTCTCCAGTTTAAAATTGGCACATTTGAATATTTTTCAATTAAATCTTTTCTATGATCTGGAATCTTAACCAAAATAACATGTCCAGTTTGTGCTTCACTAAGTCCAGACAGTTCTGGTAATATAGAAGCAGTCCATGGACCAGCAGCTAAAATGTTTAAATCAGCACGATGCTCAACATTATCTTTGGTGATAATACCTTTGATATCACCATCTTCTTCGATCAAAGATTTCAACTCACCTTTAGTTTCTTGTGTGATGAATTTTACACCTTTTGATTTCAAAATATGATGAACATATAACAGAGCATTAGAAGCATAGATTAAACCGGAAGTTGAGTCAAAAACACCAGAAACTTTTTTAAAATATGGATTTGAAGCAAATTTATAGCTATCAAACTTATTATACCAACCTGATTCTTTAGCTCTTTTGATATCTTCTTCATCATTAATGACAAATTGAGTATCTCTTAGTCCTGATTTGGTGAAACTGTCCAAATTATTTAACTCATCTTGATCAAGTTCTTCTTTATTATCTAACCTAATGGCACCAGTGGGTTTAATGATTCTTAGTTCATTATGATCGTCAATAATTCTATATTTCTCAAAAGCTTCTTCTTTAGTTAGACATTGTAAATCAGTATGCCATTTTTCGAAGTAAGTCTTAGCTTTTAAAGCAAGTCTATGATAATAATCTTTATCTGCATAATAAGCTCTAAAAACTTTATTGATATCCGCGGAGGCTGTGTTTGCTCCTTCTTCAAATGTATATCTTAATTTATACAAGTCAAGTTTATCAAAAACTGTGACATTAGTGTATCCATTTTCAGCCAAGTTTAAGGCAGAAGAAAGACCGAAAACACCAGATCCAACGATGATAATTTTTGAATCTTTTGAAATAGTCATTGTGATTCGTTATTAGTAATCAAGGCTATTGTACTCCGCAAAGGAGATCAAATTGTTTTTATAAGTATACATAATTTAAATTTCCACTTTGGCATCATAAGATTTCCGCTGAAATAGCCATAATTGTATATGTGGCATTCTATTTTAGCGCTACAAAAGTGAGGATCCCAAAATGCCACATTCACCAGGCTTTAATTTTTGAATAATTGAACTTTCATACAAAGGTCAAAGATAAAGATGAGGGTTGTTACTATCAGCTCCCAATAAATCTGAAGTTCAGATACGAAATTTTATAGTCAATATTAATACTTAATTAATAAATATTGCCAATTCAAATACTCCGACACCGATACAATCTATGCAAGATAAACGATTTCATCACAAATATTATATCCACAGTTAATTAGAATGCTCATTGTCGCCGCCACATCGACTGGAGATGGCTATTTTAACGACTATTTATTCTTATTGCTTGCCTTATAACACTTTAAATGTGTATTGAAATGAGGTTATAAATTCATTGCCATTCCGCATAATCATAAACAAATATTTATCGAGATCCATATAATCAGTAATGAGTAGTTTGAACGAAAAAGACCAAGCTCAAGTTGAAGTTGAAAGTTCCCAGCCAAGTAAGAGCGGAAAGCTTGATTTCATTGATGGTAAAGTCATCAAAGATAAGCAAGCAGATATTACTATGAAATTTTTTGAGGAACATGATTCGTCTGTTCCACCAATTACACCACAACAAGAAAGAAGATTAAAGTTTAAGATTTGGTTGACTATCGTTCCATTGATATTTTTTGTTAACTTTATGTTATTTATGGATAAAAATGCTATGGGTTATGCTGCTTTATTAGGAATGTTTGAAGATTTGAATTTAGATCAAGCAAAATATAACAATTTACAAACGATTTTATATGTTGGTTACTTACTTGGTCAAATTCCAAGTCATTTAGTCTTTCAAAGAATTCCATTAAGCCTATATATTGCAGGTGTCACATTGGTATGGGCATTTACTACATTAGTTCAATTAGCTGCTAAAGATTTTTCTCAATTAGCAGCCATTAGATTCTTTTTAGGTTTTTTTGAAAGTGGTGTTACTCCGTCTATTAATTTTGTGGTTTCAATGTGGTTCACTCCATCTGAACAAGCAGTGGTAATGCCTATCTTTTGGATTAGTTGTTTAGCTAATGGGCTATTTGGTGGGTTGATCTCATATGGTGTTCAATTTGTTAATGGTATTTCACCATGGAAAGTTTATTGGTCAATTATTGGCGCATTAACCTTCATTTTGTCAGTTACAACTTTCTTCTTGTATCCAAATAATCCAGCAACTTATAAATTTTTCACCATTGAAGAAAGAATTCACGTTATCCGAAGAGTTAAAGAAGCTACTCATTCATCAATTGAACAAAAAGTCATTAAAAAGGAACAAATTATTGAAGCATTAAAAGACCCAATTACTTGGTTATTTGGTTTATTCGTCTTTTTGAATATGTTTTCAAATAACATTAGTTTCCAATCTGCAATTATTTATAAACAGTTAGGGTTAGATAATCTTCACTCTACTTTAGTCTCAGTTGCATCCTCAGGTTGGAGTACAGTGTTATCAATTGCTGGTGCACTGAGTCTTGCTAAATTTAAATCCCAAACTGCGCACGTTGCAACAGTTTTCAGTGCCATCTCTTTACTTGGAGGTATTTTAGTTGTTTCATTACCTTTACGTTTAAGTAACGGTATTTTAGCAAGCATCTTTTTAACTAATGCGAATGGTGTTACATTCATTGCTGCATTTTCATGGGCTCAATCTTCAGCAGCTGGTTATTCAAAGAGATTGGTGAGAACTTCCATCTGGTCTATTGGTTATGCGATTGTCAATTTATTTGCTTCACAATTCTGGTTAGCCAAGGATAAACCGCGTTATTATAGAGCATGGATTCTTATTATTGTTTTCTCATACGTTATTTCCCCAATCCTTTTACAAATTATTAGATTTATATTAAACAAAAGGAATAAAGAAAGAAAACAATTACTTCAAGATATTGCAGATGGTAAGGCTGACGACATTCTAGGATTTGTCACTGAAATTAATGAAGAAGGTAATGAAGTCAAACATCAAGTTGACGTTTCAATGTTAGATTTGACTGATTTGCAAAACAAGAAGTTCATTTATCCATTATAAGAGAGGCCAGTTTTTTAGTTCTACAATTTTCATTAAATAATTAAATAAGAATATTAATAGTTATGTAAATATAAATAAGATTTGTTTTAGACCTTTGTAAATCTAATAAGTCTCTGAAAATACGCTTTTGGAGTATCTTTTAAAAGTTCGTCAATTTCTTCAATTCTTAGTGGTAAGCCATCTGAAATTTTTTCAGATTCCATTTCCTCTTCATCCTCCTCATCGTCATCTTGAATGCCTAAAAGTTCTCTACCTTTAAGATATTCTAACTGTTTGGTATAGTCATACTTCTTTTGTTGTAGGTTCTTCCTTATTGTCCATTCTCTTAGTGGTAAAATACTTAACAAACCTGCAAATGAAACAACACCTGCAAAAATTTGAGTGTGTAGATAAGGATTCTTTAAACTGTAATCTCTCAAAGCGATCGCTATAACCTCAATAAAGAGAATGAACACCCCTAACACAACGTTAAGAGCTGACCAAGCAACAACAAAATCTTCAGCTTCAAAAGCATCTGCAATTAGAACTGCATTCATAACATTTGCAACACCTAATGTGACACCAAAACATATTGCTAATATAATTAATGCTGTATAACTTGTAGCATTCAACCAATATGCTAAGACTAATAATATAATACAGACATTTAACATCATTGTGTAGTTGATTCTACCAAATATCAGATCTGCAACAAATCCCATAAGTGGTCTACCAATAGTTTGACCAGCATTTAATATAGCCGTTAAAGTGGATGCTTTCTGTTGTGTCAAACCGACAGCTGTAGCATATGCAGCAAACGAGAATACCACCAATGTATAACATAACATCATACATGTGAACCAAGCAGAGATATACCATAATTGCTTTGATTTTATGATTCTTAGATCAAACATTGTCTTCAATTCGATATTAAAGTTCTTAAATGTAATCTTTCTTCTTGGTAGAGGATTTCTTCTTTTGATGAAAAAAATTGAAACCGCCATCATAAAAACAGTGATAATTGCAATCATTCTTAATGCCCATCTTTGATTTCCTGTTCTTTCAATGACTGCATTAATAGTCAATGAGTAAAAAACACCACCAAGGCCAGTACCTGCCATCACAATACCTGCTGCAATACTTCTTTTTCTCAAAAACCAACTGGGTATAATACTAACAGCCGGAACAAAAATGAATGAATAACTGACACCAACAATGACACCTTGACAAACGTATAATTGCCATAATTTGTTAGAGAAAGATGCCAATAAATAACCTAAGAAATGGAAAGCACAACCTATTGCCATAGTTGTTTTGAACCCAATCATTCTTACCCCAATCATTGCAAAAGGTGCAAAGAATTGCGCGTTAAAAACAATCAAACCTGCGATCCACGCAAAATCCATTGAGGTTGCCCCTGGAAAAACTTCATTATTAATATAGTAAGATAAAAAGACTCCAAATGCACTATTATTACCCCATGTTGAAAATTGAAGAGCTGCAGCACAAATAACAGAAACCCAGCCATATCCACCATCAGGAGGATAATCAATTTCCCCAGTGGACCTATTTGTATAGACTTTCTCAACGTTAAGTTGTCCATTTTTAGATAAACCTTCCTGATCATTTTGAGATCTTAATTCTTGTAAGATTAAGGCATCATCTAAGGTTAGATCTTTTTTCAAAGATCTATCTAGTTCTTCTTTGGTATATTCTCTGTTATCATCAAGCATTAATGTTTCTTTGAGGGATCTTGCTTTTGATGTGATTTTGGTGATCTCTTGAGGTAAGTATCTTAAGCCAGTACTGAATCGGGATATGTTATTTATATGAGAGTCATTGGAAGATGAAGATGCTAATGAGGATATATCATCTGAATCGGCCTTTATAGCGACAGCATGCTGCTCTTCCATTACTGAATGACTAATATTAAGAGAGCAGTATCAAAAGACAAGTGTATAAGCAATTAGAAGTAGTTGAATTTGATATTTTAAGTGAAATTAATTTATCTCATTCTTTTTGTACCCAAGTTTTCTCTGTAAATTAATATGGAGACAAGCTTATATTGATAACCCGAAAAGAGAACTTAATCCGAGCGTTTCCATCGCAACGGAACATTAATCCGGTTGATCAAATACATAAAAGAAAATTATGGTCATTTCTTTTCATTAAATATTCATTAATCACTGAGTGAGTGACATCCCCAAATATCTCAACTCCATCTCATCATCAGCAGTTAAATCTTCAACGAAAATCTTCAAATCTGCGTTGAATTCTTGGAATATTTTGAACAAATTATCGTAGATATTACCTTCTTTAGTCAACACCGAGATATCTGTTATAGTCCTGAAGCCATCTTTTAAAGATGTCAACTCTCTCATAGTCAAGATAAATCTAAATGAGATATTGATTAATGAGTTTAGTTGAGCAACATAAGTCTTACCAGAAGCTTTTCCTTTACTTGATTTACCTGTACCATTTATCAACTTATTATTAATAATTGATTCCAAAAATTCATGATGGGTTTTCTTGACTTCATTAATAGTTAATTCATTAAATCCATGTTCTAATTTTTCAAAATTATTGTCTGAACCGTTTAAATCTTGAAGGTATTCTTTATTAGGTTTCAAAACCTGTTTTAAATATGGGGTATTTTTACTATTCTTCTTTAATTCAATACTTTGATTTTGATTTTTAATCTTATTAACAAAATTATGGAATTCAACTTCAACAACACTGTTAAAAATATAGCTGGTTATAGATTTAAGAAAAGAAAATATAAAATTCTCAACTAGTTTGAGTCTTTTGAATCTTTTATCTCTCAAACAACGTTTTGAAAGTTTACCATCTTTCCATGATTTTGTGAATAAATGATCTAATCTTTTAATTCTCCATAAATGATTGAAAACTCTTAAATAATCCTTTTTAAAATCATTTTTATCAGTATCTAGAATTATCCCTATTGTCAAGCTAATTCTATAATCAACCGTGAAAACATCCCAACCAATATTACCATGTCCAATTGATAAAAGTCTAGCATCTAAATTTTCCAAAATATAACTTTCCCTTTTTTCATTTAAATGATATCTTGAAGTTGTTCTCAAAATTGATTGATTAAGTATTTCGGATAGCTGATACCCTGATAATGAGTTTGAAGGCTCATTCAACACTTCCTCACCATTATTGATCAAACTAGTGACAAAATCTCCCTTACCCATCAATAAATAGTCTTTTAAAGCAGTCACTATTTCAAAATAATGATTTTTGTTGTATAGTATATGATTGAAGTAATTAATTATTTCATTATGCAATTTTGAAACTAAACGATGAGTCTTTGAAGAATTCCATAAATTTATATCATTTTCTTGTGAGTTTATTTTTTCTCTTTGAAATAATATTTTCATTCTTTCACAAAATTCATTTAACCATTTGGTTTCTTTACAGTAAAAGTTTAAAAATCTATTAGTTAAGCCAATATCATAAATTTTTAGAGCTAAATCTAGGCCAAAAAAGTTGGGAAGTTTATCTTTTTGAAATTCAAATTGCAATTTCTCAACGTTTTCAGCTTTGATGAAAAAATCATCAAAACTATCATTTGTTTCACCTTTATAGATCCATGAAAATATTGATGTTGAGAAAGTGAAGACACAATATTTTAGAAACTCCATTGAACATTGATTTATTGTTTCATCACCATGTTTAGAATATAAATATAAGGTCGATAATAGTTTGTGACTTGTTAATGTTTTCAATTCTTTTGAGATAAAATCTAGAAATCTGAATTTAATCAACTCATCATTGAATTCAGAATAGATACATTTCAGTGTTAAATTATCAGTTGATGATGAAAAATTGATATGACTTAAATAATCGTCTAATTGATCTTGAATGAAGCTTAACACAGCAACCTTGATTTGTGATTTACTTGAACTTAATTTTTCTTTTTGAATAAAGGAATTTAATTCTTGATATAACAAACTTAGTTCCAAGAGCATATGTAGTTCACCACTTAAGCCATTGGTTATATTATCAGGTAAACGAACTTGTTTGTCAACAATTGGTAGAATATCAGAAGTTGTTCCAGCCATGGTGTAAAAAACATACTTCAAAAACTCAGATTCAGGAATTTGATCTTGTGAATAAGGACATATTAATTCATACAATGGTTGTTTATTACGTGGTCTAGATGTCGCTGTTGAATAAACAGATCTTCTATCAGAAAATCTATCAAAATTTATATTTTCAAAAGAATCAATAGTGCGAGCATTCTGAGGTTGTTGTTTATATTCACTTCCAACGAAACTATTTCTTTCAAAATTTTCATAATTCCATGAAGGATCTTGATTGACATTATAATTAACGCTATCATTAATAGTATCATTTAAATTATTATTTGCAAGTAAATTTTTTAATAAAAATAAGTACTTTGCAACAGTATTCTTATCCTTATATTTCAATAGTTGATCTAGATTTCTTTGAAGTTGGCTTGATGCATTGGTTGATAAAGTTGGTTGTATTTCGTTCACTATTGAGTTCAAATTATACGTTGAGTTTTTACCAGCTCCAGATTCAATTAAATCAACTAATTCTTCAGTTAAAGCCTCGATTTGATCTTGATCGAAAGTGGAAGGCGCCACACTCTTCGTTATTCTGTGGATGAATAGTCTCAAAAATGGATCATGTAGTTGAGACATATATGAAGAATAATGGAATTTGAAGAATTGTTCTGTTTTAATATTTATAAGTCTTTTGTTTTTGTTTACATTTTTTTGAAGATTAGATCGATGGGGTCTTGATTACCCATTTCGGAAGTCTGAAGCTACAATCCGGTAAGAGAAAAGAATACTAAATCATTAAATTAATCATTACCTGTTATATATATTGAATTCTAGCATTACTAAATCTCTGAGGATAAGACCTCCACTTCTTTTTTGAAAAAACTGTATTCATTTTTTTTATAACCAATCTTTTCCATTGATTCAGTATATTTACGAATGTTATAAAATTGGATCAATGCTCTCAATGCTATCTCTCTACCATATCTGTCAGTGAATTCTGCATCAACATCTCTACCTGATAGCCAGTTATCTCTTAGACTTGTTTTACCATGCAAATAAACCAATGAAATCAAATCCATATTTCTAGCTCTCCATTGTTTTCTTTTTAAAGGAGCAATTTCCTTGATCAATTTCAAAGTTGGTTTCCATAATGGTTCATTAATAAAGCTGAAAATTTGTTTCAGTGATGAAGTTATATCCTTTTCACACAAATCAAGAATTCTCTGTGTCTTTTGAACTGTGATTTTAGATGCTATGGTAAACAAGTTAGTTAACGTGAAACAAAAATAATCATCTAAATTTTCCAAATCATTTGATCTATGTAATTTTGTATTTTCGATCCTTTCTAAAATTTCGTCATTAAATGATTTCAAATATTGAAAGAATATGTCGTAATAGTTGGAATCATAAATCAAACACGATAAATGCTCATATTTCAAAACATGATTGACTTTAAACCATTTCAACATTAACAATACCAAATATGAAGAGTCTTTCAAGACAAAACTTTTCGCTTTCAAGATGTTCAAAAGTTCCATATCATCTAATATTCCATCTTCCTTTAAATTGAAATAATCAGTAAGTGAATTATTGAAAATTCCTAATAAGACATTGATCAATGAAGAAAAATAAGGTAAACCTTTCTCATAAAAATTTTCGATTCTAATCAATGATTTGATATCCTTCAAATAATTTGGGTCTTTGTCTTCAGAATAATCGAATTTTTCAATATTATCGCTCAGTGAATCGACCCAACCTCTTTCTTGTTTGACAAAATGATCAAATTCGTCCCATAATTGAATTAAATGTGCCTTATCTCTAACTCTCGATACAAATAGATCAGTAGCCTCTTGAATGCTTTTAGGAACAACTGCATCAAAATCAGTATTTGATTCAGTTGGATAAATTAATGGATAAACAAAATTAGTTTGAGATAATCTTTTTCCTTTGAGATTTTTATTATTTTCCAAATACGTTGGTACTGAACTAGTCAAAGGAGATGGAGATGGAGTTGCAATATGAATATCTGGTGCTTGATGATTAGTTGATTTCATTTGTCTTGAAGGATGAATTTTGGGAATTGCAATGAATTGAGTTAATGAAGTTGGATCTTCGAAAGTTTCTGGTAATTTAGAAGGAGGTGGTGTAAATGAAGGGTATCTTGTAGTTAACTCTTGTCTATAAGTATGGAAATCAATTGGAGTAGCAGTTAATTCATTTGGATTATCGTTTGGTTTAGGTTGAATATTTAGTCTTTTCTCCAAATAAACTTTAGCTTGATCTCTCTTTTCTAAATCACCAATTTGAAATTTAAAGAGTTTGGTTAATAAAACAATGATATTCCTTATTCTCATACTGTTCCTATTATTCCATCTCCATTTATCTATGAATGATACCAATAAGATCAATACATTTTCCTTATCGAATTGAGATTGGATAATTTCAACTAAATAATCATCATTCAGTTCCAAACCTGTTAAGGTGATCATGTATAATAGAGTACAGCAATGAAAGACCATCTGCGAGGAGATTTCAACTTTTTCTGTTTCATTTGATACAATTTCAAAATATTTGATCAAAATTTTAATTATCCAAGGTATTATATTAAACTGAATGGTTGAAGTTGTATTTTCGATGATATGAGCTGTGATTTCAGATGGTTCGAATTCTTCACCAAAGTTTCCTGTTACGATAGAAACCAAACAGACTAAACTAACCAATTGATCTTCAACTATATCAGGACCATTCAAAAGTTCATTTACTATGTCTTTTTTTTCTTCAAAACTTAAATCATAAAAATTGTCATTGAAGTTGGAGTCGTAGACTTGTTGGTATTTTATTAATTTTTTGGCTTCATGTTCTGTAAACCATTGTTCTACTTCTTCAATCAATTGGAACTTATCAGTGTATTGATATGCAATCTTCGGTTTGGGTATAGAGGGGAATGAGTTTGTATTGTTATTATTACCTTCATTCAATGAGAATTGACTTGCTCTTTCATCTAAAGATCTCTGGAATTCTTCATCAACAATAATATTGTTATCAACCTTATCAACTTCATCTATGTTTAGATTATCAATACCATCAACCAACGAAGGAAGTGGTGATTCGGGACTGATGCTATTGTTGTGACTTCTTCTCGGACTAAATTCGCTTGGTTGGAGTCCAATGTCCACGATGTTTGCCTTCTCGAACAATTCCGCCTCTTTCGAGATCATTGAGGGAGTGAATGGTGCTTTCAGTGGGTTTGTTTTCTTTTAAACAAGGTCAGAAATTGAAAATGGCACAATCTGAAACCCAAACACCACACACCAAATATACGGTTAGATACTGGAATTTAACCATGTTGAAGTCAGTAATACTAGCTGAAACTTTACACATAGTGAGATATAAATGGCAATATAACCATTATCTACTTTAAACCAGCAAATCTAACCATTTTACTAACAAAATCTCATCAAAACTCCTTTGTTTATCAAATTGATTCGGTGCTTTTCATTCACAAAACTGGAAAAAAAAAACATCATTTTGAATCTAGAAAGCTCGATACAGATTTGAAGAAGAATGGCAGGAATTAATGCATTGAAGACACTGGAAACTATTATTGGCCTTTCGTAAGTTCAATTGAATGAACAAACTCATTTTCAAATCACAAAATTCTAACTATTATCAACAGGGTTAAAGTCACAAACACCTTTGATACTGAATTCACTGGTACTATTTATTCTTACAATGCTAATTCGGGTCTCTTAATCCTACAAATTCCAACCACTACAGTCTCAGGAGACTCATATAACTACAAGGTTATTAAGACAAGTTACATCAAGAACCTGGAGATTCTACAAAAGAAAACTGATGAAACAAAAGTTGCCAAAATATCTAAAATTGATGTGAATCAAATCCCTAAAATCATTCAAAGAAACACAACAGCATTAGAGACCGATAAACTCACGCGAAACAAAAACGCTACTGGCGAAGGTCAACAAGTGTTCAATGCTGTTTATAAAACTGTTCCAAATGTCAAATGGAAAGGAAATTCTATAATAATTTTAGATGAAGTAGTTATCAATAGTCCATATACCGTCAACGCAATCAAGCCATTAAATCCAAATCAAGAAGAAAGTGATGCTATAAGCTTAGTTAAAAAGATAGTTGATGGTATTTGGACTAAGATAGAGAATACTAAAAAAGGTGGTTAGATTTCAAAAGATATAAAAATTGAAAAAGTTTTTAAGCATTCCCCAAATGTAGTTCCATTCGATCAAATAATCTAAACCCCCTTTTACCAGTTCCTTTCAACCCATCAAAATCCTCCCAGTTATAATTGCCAATCTTAGAATCTCCTGCTATTTCACATTCAAAGAAAATATTAAACCAAAGATAGACTGAAGTAACTTTTAGTGAAAATATATTTGTCATTGTTAAAGAAATACGAATATCAGTAAACTTTCCAGAATTTGGAACCATTGCCTCAATAGTATTTTCTTCTGTATCTCTCAAAAAATCATTCAAAACTATTGGACCAATATCATTTTCATTAACATCATATCCAGACATTATGACTTCAACATGATCATGATGAGATTTAAATCTTGTTCCAATGAATTTAATTTTAACATTTGGAATAAATAAATGGTTATAAATCATATTCAATTCATTACAGTAAATTCTCATATACTCGCTATATTTCCTTTGTGATTTAATTGAGATACCTTCTCCAAATCCCCAATTCATTCTTCTTCTAGTAAATAAAACCTCAGATTCTTCTTTACTCATACCCTTTTTATACATTAAATAAGTAGCTGCAATCAAACCAGATCTACCTTTCCCCATTCTACAATGAATGATGGCAACGTTACCAGGTTCACTGTTAATATATTCATCAATAGCATCTAGCACTCTAATAAGGTATGGGAATGGCGGACCTTCATGATCTTTCCATGGGAAATTTACAAATCTATCCTTTAATGCATCTCTATCATAATCTTGGGTATGTTGAGTTCTCAAATTGAATATTTTCCAATGATTAGGATGCTCTTTATCAAGGTATTCGACTAAATCATTAATATTGTTTCGGTAGTATCGAGTTGGAAATCTGATTGTTGGGAATGAACAACACAGTAAAGAGTCTGTAATATATGATAAATCTAATGGTATTTTATGTGTATTTTCTAGTGATTTCGTAGGCAGTGAGGCCCAATCTTTGATGAAGTGTAAGATTGCAGACTTCATTATGTCAGAAACTGAATATGAACTGAACAAAGAATCACATTTTTATACCAGAATTCAGTTTTTAAATGATTTGATTTAAAGTGACACAAAAACCATAAAGAGGGCAATTATTATACATTTATGGGTAAATTAACGTGAAAAAATCAGTAACGAGAACTTTCAATGCATAAACTAGACAAATAAGTCATATTAGGTCACAAAAATCAATTATACCACCAATTCAATGTAAATAAACACAAATCTCCATGAATCGTCCCCATAATTCATATTCAAAAATCTTCAAGGCCGGGTAAATTCAGACACTTTTTTTTTTCTCGACAAATTTTGCAAAAAATCACCGAAATTGAATTCATTAAATTGAATTGAAATCATTTAAATCAACACATAACAAACATCACAAAATGGTTAAGTTAACTCAAATTGAAGACGAACAAGAAGCCACCTTCCAAGAACAACAAGCTCAAACTTCCACCAACGCTCCAGTTGTTGATGAAGATTTCGAAACTGAAGAAGAAAGTGATTCTGATGATGAAGATGACTTTGATGAAGATGAAACCATATATGAAAGAATTGTTGCTTTAAAAGACATAGTTCCACCAAAACAAAGAAGTCAAATCCAAAGCTTTGCTAACGGTGTATACAGCACCATCTACTCCGGTGTTTCAAAAACTGGTAACTTAGCTTGGATTTTAACTACTTCTGCTTTATTATTAGGTGTTCCATTATCTTTATCAATTTTAGCTGAACAACAACTAATGGAACTAGAAAAAGAATTCAAATTACAACAGGGTGCCAATGATATCTTAGCCCCAGCTGAATCAACCGAAGCTGCTGCCATTCCAGCAACTGCTTAATTACGTTAAGTTTTTTTTTATGACAAAAAAGGTCCACTTTTTTAACATGTACATACTACACAAATAATGACGTTTCACTATTGATTAAATTCGTATTATTTAACTCTCTATATATCTATTTCTAATCTGATTTCTTTGGATGTTTAATAGTTAAGGTATAAATATCTAAATAAGTTGTAATTTCATAAATGATCTCAATGATAAACATGGCGTATAATCCTAAACTTAAACCAAAACCAGTCCAAATCAACTCACCAGTGATCACGTCTGAATTGTAGCCAATTGATGTTAAAATGTAATATAAAATGACTTGACCAATTGGAATAAAACTTGATGGTGTTGAAAATGGGAATTCTTGTTTTGTTAAATGACCAACAATGATTCTACCAACACTGAATGCAACGGTTAATCCAATTGTTAAAATGAATGGCAATAAATTTTTTTCAATGATAATAGGATTAATAATTAACCAAATGAAAACTGTTAAATAATATCCAAAAAATGGTAAAATTCCATAATATGCTTGTAATGATTTTTTAGAATCTTTATAATAGTCATCAACGTTCTTTCTTGCACTTTCAATGTTGAACAAAAGACCAAGACCGCCAAATATAATAAATAATTTCTTTAAAGTGATTGTAAATTCAGAATCTAGACCGATAAAAGATAAATCTAATTGAAATAAGGCATCTTTCCAAATATTTGAACCAAATAAACCAGTTGATGTGAATAATGCAACAACACCTAAAATACCTTCAACAGGACCTGAAAATTCAGATAAGAATAATTTATGGGTATGATATTCTTCCCAAGTACTTAAATAAAAATTAGCTAAAGTTGAAAATTGTGCAATAACTAATAACCAACCATAACCAAACCCAGCAACTGAAGCAAATATAATGGTAGATAGAGTGGTATTAACAGCATCGACACAATGATCGAATAATTCACCTAATGGACTTGATTGCCCAGTACGTCTAGCATGAAGACCATCACAAGCATCAAATGTTTGATATAAGAAAATACCAATAGCATAACTGAAGTAAGTCCAGTTTGGGGAATCACTGATTAAAAAAGGGTCATAATAGAAAACAGTTAATAGATTGACTAAAACAAAACCTAAACCTGATAATGTGACTAAATTTGGAGCCATTGTTAATGGAAAAACATTAACGAATTTCAACCAAAATGGTTTCAAGATGTATTTGGTAGTGATTGATCTATCTTCACTTTGATATTTGTATTCTTTTAGTTTTTCAAGATTGGCATGAGGAATGAAGAACCCCATCTTTAGATGATTTGATGGAATTGAATCAATATAGTAGCAATCTCAACTTGTTTGAAAGTTAAATACACACATGGTACCAGGGCGATAAACCAGCCTCATCAGTGACGATTGCATTAATTGTGGTGTCCGGATGTTTTATGATAAATTAAAGCGCTGACTTTCAATTATAGGTAGGTGGCAGGCTCTATTAATTATAAGAGTCGAATCTCACTCGTTTTATTTCAAGTCGTATATTAAAATCAATTAAAGTAGCAAGTTTTAAAATTTACTCCTTACTCGTAACACTTATTCTCATCAGGAAAGAAGGGCTACATAATCTCAATTATTGGGATTTGTGTTAGATTATAAAGTAAAATGATCTTGGAGAGTGAAACCAAAGAATTGAAGTGTTTTAAGAACCATTTTCAAGAGTAATCATTCACATTATACATTCCGTTGATTTTTATAACATTTAAGACTCAGTTGAATCATTTAAGTTTAAGCTACTCAAACATTGGAGGAGAAAAGTGCCAGAATGTTTAGCAAAAATACACAGGCCGAGAAGGTTATGTGAGATACTGCAATGGTAATATCCTAATGAAAACTAGAAGAAAACTTTGATTTAACATTTCATCTGAGGACTAATATAGCACCATTTCAGATGACAGATACATTGACAAGTGACCTTAAATTCTCTATATTTCATGATGTCCAAATACTTCACGATAAGGTAGTTTGTTAGATAAATTTTACAGTTGAGCAATGAGGTAGCATAACCTTTGGTAATTGATTGAAGAGTTCTCATACGTAGTTCTAACTAAGTCATGTTTCAGATAAATAAACCAAATAGACGTTCAAAACCTTGTGATCCTGATTTTGCACGAAGTTGATAAAGATTTAGATACAAATTTTCAAATTTCTATATATGTCATATGAATTACCTATAAATAGTTATATCACTTAATATCTTCGTAATCGGACCAATATTCAGTTTAAAATTGCCTTATAGATTCAAAACTGCGCATCGAATATAATTAATCCAAGTGTAAATATCGAGGGTGGAAAAAACAATTTCCACCCCATTCAGTAACCTTTCCGGGGGTGGAAAAAAGAACTTCCACACACAAAGTGGAAGGCATTTGCTTTATTTTCAATACAAAATAAGATCTACTGTGACCTGTCTATCACTATACTATCCAATACTTTAAGATATCTTTATAAGAATTTTAAGTGCATAAAATTTAAAAATACTGGTAAAAATGATGTTCTTTGAAAAGTGTCGAAAAAAAATCCTTTTGTTCCCAAACACAAACTTCTGCCTAGAATACTCTCAAAATTCACTATACATCAGATGTTTTCGTACACTATATTACTAGATTCAATACCAGATTTCTAGAATGTTTTGTATGAACAAGTAGGGCATAACCGTTTAAATACTTGAGATATTGAAAGAATTGTGATAAATTTTGCAACTTTGGGAAGTTTTTGGGAATGTGCCACTTTTAAAAATATTCAAACTGCCAGAAAACGTAGAGATATCAGAACCAGAAAGGAACTTCTATCCACGTAAACCATATAAGAGAGTAGATATAACAAAAATAAATACTACAATTAGTATCAAAGTTTATGAATTTTGTGAATAATTACAGAGTTTCAATTATTCGAGCTTGAATTGGATTATGAAATAGAAGATGATCTTACGAATAAAAACAAAGATTTCATATCTTTTATAACCAGTTTTATTGAGTAAACTGAGCAATTCGTGATCCACACAGACTTTCAACATGTACCAGATGAATTGTATCAACATACATGTAACATCCGATATAGACGATTGCCAATTCAAATTTCATAAAGATCTTTACTATAATCTATTTAATACTCGTTGGCTAGTAACTAGTACTGGACACGATCGAGTGACACATGCTGCTACGGTACTCACTGCTCAGTTGGCTGAAGAAAAATTTTGTGAATTATTCTCAATAACAAAACCACATTTGGTTGGACCACCGCTAAACGAGGTGATATTTATTTTCGAAACAATCCCACCAGCTGTTATTTACAATTCATTAAAGAAAATGATCTCAGACCTCAATTACGATCCACTGGACGATCTCAACAGTCTCTTCCCAGACTCAGCCCACTTGCATTCACAACTATGACCATCACTCACATACATCAACTCCTAGAAACTACACTTAGACAATGAAATTAACAAACATCAACAACAATTGAACAATACAGCCGACATAGATATAACTAAACTCAATGACCAATTACAGTCAATCATATCACAGATCAATGATAATAAACAGCTGTCCCTGAACACCCAAGCTATTATCAATCAGATCACTTTTTCTATTAAATCATTGGATCAAGGGAAGAAGAATTTGATATTGACAATGACAACAATACAGAAATTACAAATGTTGTTTCACATTTATGATCAATTGAATTTATTGATTAGAGAGAAGGATTATTAAAGATATTACCACTACTACAAGCAATCAATCAATTGATCCAATATTTCAGCAATTATAAAAGTATTGATCAAATTAACACCATTTCCCTAAATGTCTAAAATTATAAAATTCAATTAATTGATCAAATTTTCAAAGATTTTAATTTGTGTCTGCTTGTTTAATACTAGATTCATTTGAAAAAGATTATCAAGAAATATTGGTTAATTGGTTCTGTAATAAACAATTAAAGGAATTAATTTCAATTTTTGATTTTAATGATGAAGCTTGCTCTTTACAGAATTTAATTAAAAGGTTTATTTGTTTTGAAAAAGTTTTGAAGGATGTCAAAACTTTTCAATTGAATTATTTCCCTGAAAATTGGTTAATTATAATTGAATTGATTAATAAATTTGACAATTCAACCATAGGAGATTTAAATCAAATTTTATCAAAATATAAAGATGTTAATGTCCTGTTAGATTCCATTGGATTTCGAAAAATACTTAACTAATCATATCAGAATAATTTACAAAAATGATAAAGGGCATAACATGGTGTTATAATCATCTGCATTTTAACCATATTTAGGGATATGGGATAATGAACAAAACTCATTCATAAATGAAAATTTTTTACAATTTTTATCACAACAAAAATAATCTAATCATACAAATGTTTTTATACCATCGTCTGCTCATTTATTTAGAATCTATGGTCACTTATTAACTTAAAGTTCAAAGTTATCAACGGTGAGCCATTAAAGGATCTATCAAAATTCTTTTCCAAATGGTCAATTGAATATTGTAATAAGATATTGAAACCTTTATTACCAACAAATATTAATGATAATGATACAAATATTATATATCACATTAGTTTTGAATACAACTGATTATTGTTCCACCACAGTAACTCAATTAGAATCCAAAATTGTTGATCTAATTGATGATAAATTCAAAGAAAAAATTGATTTAAATAAATGTAAAAGTTCATTGATCAGAATCATTAACAATTCAATTAATCCACTGATTTTTAAAATGGATTTAGATTGTTTAATCTGCATGGAGAGAGATGTTAATTAATAATTGGATTCATATTGAAGAAGTTAATGATGAAACCAGGTATATTTCATCTTTAAAACAAATCTTGAATGATAATTGTAAATTGATATTACCTAAATTGTCCAGAGAGTTATACATTAAAAACATTTGTGATAAAATTGTGGAATCAATATCCAGTCAATTTTTATTGAATATAATAAAATTAAACCCAATTAATACTATGATGACTGAACAATTATTATTAGATTTATCAATTTTGAAATCAATTTTCATGAATTTATCAACTCTAAACACGTCCAAGAATTTCACAAATCATACTGATAAATCAATAAACAAGATTGGAAAACTGTTGAAAATGTTATTATCAAAAGATATGCCACAAGATTCATTTTAATTAATATTGGTGATAAATCTTCCTCAAATCTTAAAAAAATCCTTTTAATTAAAGGAATCCCACAACAAAGACAGTCTAAATTCTTAGATCTATTTAAGATTCAACCAGAAGACAATTATGAAGATGAATTAATTGAAGAGGATTCAACATTATCAAAACTAATCATAGATAATTCAAGTTCAAATAATTTAAATTCACCAATTTCAAAATAGATCACAAAATCACTAATTTTGGATACACCTGCCAAATCACCTCACCACTTTTCAATAATTCAGATAATGAATCTAATCCAAACTCTCCAAAATTTGATATTAAGGACAATCTTCAAAAAAATTTCGCTATTAATAATGAAATTAACGTTAATAAAACCAATGAAAATTCTCAAAAATTTAGAAGGTTCTTTAATAGAAATGATAATAATAATAATAATGAATAGAGATAATGTTTATTATTAGGTTATAATACAAACAATGAATCAATCCATGATGTTTTTTTTATGAATTTAGAAATATATCCATACCTCAAAATTTTCCAAATAAATTTCAATTCAGTTACAGAGATAGCTTACTTACAGTGAAAACCAATACAATAATATAGTATGTTTATTAGTTAGTGCATTCTACTTGGTGTACTTAATAAATACTGGATATAAGAAGCATCTGTCTCAAACATTTTATCAATTTTTGACTCTTCAACATCTTCTAAATCTGAACATTCATCAAAATCAATGATATATATACCGTCTACAGTGTATATCAAGTTTCTAAGAGCTATATCCCGATGACGAACTTTAATATGTTTCATTAGAACCCCAAATTGTTCAATCAATAAATCAATTTCCTTTTGTGGTAATGGTAAAAGCTCTTCCCATGCCTTGTATGGTTTTATAAACTCCATGGTGTAAAAATTACCAACGTTGCCATTCCACATGTTCTTACTGAAGATTAAATGAAGTTCTTCTCCTTTAAAATATAACTTTGGGACATTCACCTTGGTATCATGATTCAAATGGTTAAAATTATTGATTTTTTGCAATGTTTCTATTTCATTGTTGAAATATGTTAATCCTGCTTTGATGTATTTGTTTACACTTTTATACTCATTTTGCAGCTCTTCAGACTCTTTAAAGATTAATGAATGCATTTTTAGGTTGATGAATTTGATCACAATTGAAGACATTATTACTTGGTTATTATCCTCTGATTTTAAAACGTTATCATTTGGTTTTGAACCTTCAATCAACTTTAACATTTTAGAAAACAATTCATCAGCCATGAAATCTTTAATCTTATTGATATCAATCAACAATAAGCAAGATCTGAATTTGTTGAAATATTCATGGTTTACCAGTTGTCTTGATGTAAGAACTTCAATTCCAGCTAATTGTAATGTTTGAAATAAATACTCTTCATTTGCAAAATAAGTGACTTTTTCATCATCAAATGAGACTATGATTTTGATATTTAATGTTAAAACATCTGAACGATCAGCATGATTTGAATTCTGACTGTTTTTTAATTGTTTGTTTCTATTTCCTGAGTTTCCCTTATTTCTTCGACTAGACAGCAGTTTTCTAAACCTTTTATTGGATTTTGATTGATCTTTTCTTTTCAGCTTTGTATTTGTTTTATCTTCTCTAGAGTTTGAATGTTCAACATGTTTTCTTTGTAACAAAGTCAGAACTAATTCAATTTTATTTCTTCTCACTGTAGCATCTTCATTACCAAGTTCAGTTAAGGATTTTTCAATTGTTGAAACTAAATCAATCAAACCAGTTAAACCTGTAACTTCTGTATTTTGATATGAGTTCAACTTTAATTTGAATTGAAGTTCCTTAAATTCAAAAGTTTTAGTTTCCTTTTTATCAGATTCAAGTTCATAAAAATGAGAGACTAATTCAGTAGGAGCATTGACAAAACTAATGAAGTCTAAATCAAGAGTGAGTTTCCATGAGATAATTTGATTATTGAAACTATGAAATAAGTAGCAAGTATTAGATAATGAGGAAAATATGCTATATCTAATAGCTTGTTGGATAGAGGTGAAAAAACCGTGATTGTTTTCTATCAAAAGCCTAAAATTCTCAACATCAGTCTTATTATGATAAATCTCACCTTGGAAATTCCCTTTGATCTCAAAAACAACAATACTTGAGTATATATCATTGGAAATAATATCATCTGTTACCTTATTATCACCAATGCAAACGGACAAGTCTGGTTTTATTATGATGTTCTTGACACTGGATAGTAAGCTAATATATGGATATGAAATCTTTCTTTTGGATTTTGTAAATAATTTTATGTTTCCTAAATCAATCTTAGTTGAATTTAAGATATCACTTAAAACCAGTGACATGGTTGGTTGCGCTTGAAATTTGCACAAATTGAAGAATTCAATCAATGGTTGAAAGAACGAATCAAAATTCAGTGTAACATTATCTTCACTGTAGATTGAAGATCTTCTTTCTAAAGCTTTCATCAAGGGATAGAAGCACTCTTGAAATACACTGATGATGGCTGTTAATTCTTCTCTAGAAGCACATATATTGATCTTTTCTTTGATTGCCTTAAGATATCTTGAATAAAATTTCCTAAACATCTCTAGCTGGCCATCTGAATCATCAGCAACTAAAATTGGGTAGACGTCATAGAACCAATCTAAAAAACCCGTTTCAGTAGTCCCTTTTGATGTATTTGGTCTTGGGTTTTTCTCATCCTGATTGTTATTGAAATTGCATGAAAGAAACACTAAAGGAGATAAATAAAGAACATTTAAGAGATATTTTTTATCAATGATGTCCCACATATTCAAATCAGACGAACATAATTTCAAGCCTGAAAGAAAATTAGATACTATACCAAAAAAAATTGTGATAATTTGTGTAATCTTGATTTGTAAAAGCTTTATTGCATTTTGAAATTTTACCCTTTTAGGTATTGAAGTTTGATATGATTCAAATTCAAGATATCCCGATTTAATTATCTCAAGAGTCTTCGAATGCTCTTGAAAGAGTAATTTTCTTTCTTGTGATCCACTCATGACATCTAATATGAAATTGTAGATAAAGCTGGGAGTTTCCAGTGAGAGGATTGTAAGGCTGGCGGGACTTGAAATTTGAAATTGAGTATATGAATATAGGTAATAACTAAAATATTAACCATTAGAAAGAGTAAATTATCATAAATTGTGAGTTTGAATTTATTTTTTGCTCTTTGTGTCATTGACACAAAAGTGACACATTTTTGGTTAATCCACATTTTAGTTCTCATGAATCGTTAACATTAATCGATTTAGCTGATCATTAAAAATTCCCACTAACTAAATAAAAGTTCTTAACAATACAATAATTATTCTTCAATTTCAACTTTCCAAACTTGATTATGAGTACTTAGATTCGCGTTTAGAGTAATTTTTTATATTTTGAGTATCAAGCGGATTCTCATAATTATTTAATTAAACAGGATTGTGGTTGTAGTTGTGTGGGCTGTGTGGGCTGTGTTCGTCTCTTCTGTATAAGTTGTAGTTGTCCTTTCTGTGGCTCCACTCTCTTCCACTGGATCCATTCATCTTCTTCTAAGTATATTTATGAACATTATATTGGAAAACTCATCTCATTTTCTGGAAATTCCAATTTCAATAAAACCATTTTACAAAGAAGTCTGAAGGTTACAGAATCGAGATCAGTTTGGAAATGATTTGGACATAGATTGCATAATTACACATCATATTCATAAATAACAATGTCAAAACAGTACAAATGACAAACTCATAATCACCATTTCCTATGTATTTTTTTTCTTTCCCGGTAGCCTTATATGTACCCGTATTATATGCCACTATGAACTCAAGATATCAAGATAAAGGATGCATTAATGAATTTTGAGTAACGGTGTGACTTATAGGGTCTGTAATTCGTTTGATCAATCTCTACCAGTAAGATTCAAGAATCTTTAAATGGATTTTATTTTTTCTTGACCTCACTTACGTCGTTATTATATTCCAAGGGCTTATCTTTATCTATTTTTGGTGAACTATACAAACTTTCTACGTTAAAATTCGCTTTTGAAGTCTATAGCTAACTGAAGCTCATACTAGAACCACTTAAAATTGTTTTGAATAACTCTTGTTATTCTCTTATAAGTATGTAATCTAATTAATGTTAAGTCATCAAGAAGGAAAAACGTGGCGAAATTACAAAAAACCGGAACTCGATTCGATTAGTATTTTTAGTGCTGCTTGTCTAATTTTCCATGAAATAATATTTTGTTAATAAAACTCCATTCAATTCAATCTTAATCAAATAAATGCTCAATAGGAGATCTCCACTTGCCTTACTGCCCACTTTGACCTTCTTGACAAGGATCCCTTCAATTATCTCATATCCTTTGACCCATACAGTCAGTACAAGTAACGCTGAAGAACAATTAACATCTGATGAATATTGGACCTATCTAACCATTTCATTCTTTTTAGTTATCCTTGGTGGTGTCTTTGCCGGTTTAACTTTAGGGTTAATGGGGCAAGATGAAGTCTATTTAAGAGTCATTTCAACTTCAGGTGATGCACATGAACAACACCATGCTAAAAGAGTTTTAAAATTAATGGATCGTGGTAAACATTGGGTTTTAGTCACTTTGTTATTGTCTAACGTCATCACTAATGAGACTCTACCTATCGTTTTAGATAGAGTCCTTGGTGGTGGTTGGCCTGCGGTTGTTTCTTCAACCGTTGCTATTGTTATCTTTGGTGAAGTTATTCCTCAATCTTTATGTGTTAGATATGGTTTAGAAATTGGTTCATTTTTCACTCCTTATGTTTTGGGGTTAATGTATATCATGTATCCTATTGCCTATCCAATTTCAGTCTTATTAGATACTATTTTAGGTGAAGATCATGGTACAATCTATAAGAAATCAGGTTTAAAGACTTTAGTTACATTACATAGAACAATGGGTGTTGAAAGATTAAATCATGATGAGGTCACTATCATTTCAGCAGTTTTAGACTTGAAGGAGAAAAAAGTTGAAGATATAATGACCCCAATTCAAAACACTTTCACAATGTCATCAGATACAATCCTTGATGAAAAATGCGTTGAAGAAATTTTTAACTCTGGGTTTTCAAGAATTCCAATCCATTTACCTAATGAAGAAACTAATTTTATTGGGATGTTATTAGTTAGAGTCTTAATCTCTTATGATCCTGAAGATTCTTTACCAGTTTCAAGTTTCCCATTAGCTACGTTACCTGAAACTCCGCCACAAACTTCATGTTTGAACATTTTAAATTATTTTCAAGAAGGTAAATCTCATATGGTTGTCGTCTCTGAAAAACCTGGTGATTCAACTGGTGCTATAGGTGTTTTAACATTAGAAGACGTTATTGAAGAACTGATTGGTGAAGAAATCGTTGATGAAAGTGATGTTTTCATTGATGTTAATAAAGCTATCAAGAGAGCTCAACCTGGCCCATTATCAAAGAGACATTTAACCCACTACTTGCATAACTTATACAATGCAGCAAATAGAAATTCTAGTGAAATCACAAGTAACATCAATACAATTGATGAAAACGCGCAAAACCATCAACACATTCCATCCTCAATTGGTGATGCTGATGGCTTTATTCAATTTAAGCCTTCAAACTTAGCGTCTAATCCATTACAAACCAATATGAGTTTCGTTACAATTAAAAGAAATCCTCAACCAACTTTGAGAAAACAATCTTCACAATTTAACTACTACGATGATGATCCAATTGAACAGCAACAGAAACAGCAAACAGCCACGCAAAATGAAGTTGATAAATATGATGATATTGATGAAAATGGTAAACCTGATGAGAACACATTGTTATCAAGACCAACTTCACCAAATTATGGAACAAGTGATCAATCAATTAATGTTAGATCAATTAACGGACATCAGCATGGGAAATACTATAAAAAATTTCAAATACCTGATGATTCTCCAAGAGGATCTACTGACTTATCTGAATTTGCAAGTAAATTGAACTCTGAATTAACTCAAGACCGTCCACAAACTATTACTAAAGTCAGTGAACATAGTTATAAAACCGGTGGTGGTATCGTTGAAAGTGTTATCAATGTTCAAGGTGTTTCCAAGACAATCATTGAAAACATTGAAGATTCAGGTGATGAAAGTGACTATTTGTTGAGGCACTGACTTTAGTTTTTATTCTTCCCAATGTATGAAATTAAAGTATTATTTATCTTTTGTTCCCCATTCGAACCTCACGCGCGGTATTTCGAATGTCTTAAATTTTGGTAAATTCGCGATTTTTCCGAACGAATTAAAAAGGAGCAAAAATATGTTCCAAATTGTACGAAAAGAGTTTTTAAACAGAACAAGTCAATTCGAACTCCAATTGCACTCTTAATTCCCAATTCTCAATACAGTCATGCCCTCTGAAGGTTTAAGTAAGCTCTCGCTGCTATCAGACAGAGAGAAGTCGGCCAGAGCAGAAAGAACCATCTCTCAAAATTCTCAAAATTCAACTAGTTCGTCACAACCTGAATCATCTAAACATAGAATTAAACTAAAGAGTTTGTTCGGTTCAAGTGCAAATACACACGAGAATAAACGTACAAGTGATTACAAATTAACTCCTAAGACTTCTAAATCTTCAGTGTTTTCATCAAAGCAAGCTTCAAGATCTCCAACCCTTGAACAACATCCATCATCTGATCATTCCACTACTATTAATGCTAACAATAAATTCAAAAAAACTAATCACGAACATCCTATTATTGAAGATGCTAAGAAACCATTACGTTTGAAAAGATTTTTCAAGAAAGTATTGAAAGCACCAGAAAATAAATCAAGCACACCACCACCACCACCACCAATTCAAAGTTCACAATCATCTCATTATCATCAAACTTTATCATCACGTTCAAATTCAAATATTTCAATATCACAACAAAAATCACCATCTCCATCAACCTCCAAGAACTACTCATCTTTAGAGATCCAACAGATTGAATTTCAACAGCAATTACAACAAAGTCAAGATAAATTACTACACTTACAGCAAGAGAAATTACATACTCAACAATTAAAAGAACAACAACAACAACATACTTCTAGAAAGTCTAAATTCTTAAATGTTTTATCACCATCTGCATCAGCAAGAGCAAGTTCTCCAACTCGTGTCCCTAATAATAAGTCATTATTTGGTAGTGATTCTGCAAGTGAATTAATTGAAAAATATGGTATACCTGGTAAAATCCTTGGTGAAGGTGCAGGAGGTTCAGTTAGTGTTGTCAAGAGATCAGATGGTAGATTGTATGCAGTTAAAAAATTCAGACCTAAGAATGAACGTGAAACAGATTCAGATTATTCCAAAAAGGTCACTGCTGAATTTTGTATTGGTTCAACTTTAAAACATCAAAACGTTATTGAAACTTTAGATATGTTACAAGAAGGTTTAAATTTCTTAGTCGTTATGGAATTTGCACCATATGATTTTTTCACAATTGTTATGAGTGGATTAATGACAAAACATGAGATTTTTTGCAGTTTTAGACAAATTATAAATGGGACTTACTATTTACATTCAATGGGTCTAGCTCATCGTGATTTGAAACTAGATAATTGTGTTGTTTCAAATCTAGGAATTATCAAACTGATTGATTTTGGCTCTGCTGTTGTTTTCAAATATCCATATGAACCAAATATCGTTAAGGCTAAAGGTGTTGTCGGATCAGATCCATACCTTGCACCAGAAGTATTAATTGAACATCATTATGATCCAAGACCATTAGATGTTTGGTCAATTGCCATTATGTTCTGTTGTATGACATTGAGAAGATTCCCATGGAAAGCACCAAAGCAAAGTGATAATTCATTCAAATTATTCACTACGAAACCTGAAGGTAAAGAAAATGATGATGGTGAAGTTGTTCATAGATCTAAATCAAAAGGTCCATATAGATTATTAAGATTATTACCACATGCTTCAAGATCATTAATTGGATCTATGTTGGAGTTGAATCCAGTTAAAAGAATTTCAATGGAGGATATCGTCAATAATGATTGGATTAAATCTATTGAGGTTTGTGAAATTGATGAAAGTCATGAGCAAAACATTGATGGTAGTCATGAATTAAAACTAAAGGCCATTCCACAAACTCATAAACATCATTTGATAACAGAAGATGAATTGAATGAATTACAAAAGAGGAAAGCAGAAGAGAAGAAGAAGTTAGAGGAGGAGAATAAGCAGCCAGCACAAGAGGCTTCTTAGTTTATATATTATAATGAGACATGTTATACAGATAAGAGTACAAACTAGTGTATCTTCTAATCAACCCGCCTCGGATCTCTCTCATCCCGGAATAGAAAACGTTGCTTGAGATTTTAGCGCGAATTTATCAAAAAAAAAAAAGTTTTATAAAATTATTGAAATTAACTACACAAATCGAACACGAACTGATTCACCGATCTAATCTTTTGAAAGTCACCACTAAGAAGATCGAATCATGTCTAAGAACATCAACAATAAGAACCCGCACTCATTGGCCAACGCTCCAACCCCACAAAACACCCCAGCCTCCGTCACCAACTCATATTTGAAATCCAACCCTTTAAAAACAACATTGCCATCAACTATCAATGAAAATGATGAAGAAGGATTAAACGAACTGAAATCAAAATTGACTTCAAACCCTCATTTTTTGTCATTAATTGAAGGTAAGTTAGGTACTTTAATCGGTGAGAAATCAGGATATGTTGATGGTTTACCAAAAGCTGTTAAAAATAGAATTTATTCATTAAAGGCATTACAAAGTGAATTAAATGTCATTGAAAAGGAATTTCAAAATGAGTTAGTCGAATTAGAAAAGAAATTCGGTAAGAAATACGATGTTCTACATGCAAAGAGAGCTGATATTATCAATGGTGATTTAGAACCAACTCCTGAAGAAGTCTCTAAGGGTAAACAAATTGAAAAAGAATTAGGTGCCGAAGAAGATGATGATGAAGAAGAAGAAGAAAAACAGGAAGAAGATCAAAAAGAAACTGAGGGAGATAAAACAAAGGGTATTCCATCGTTTTGGTTAACTGCGTTATTGAACCTTCCATCGATCGCTGAGCTAATCAATGAAAGAGATGAAGAAGTCTTGAGTTATCTATCAGATATCAGACTAAGATACTTGGATGAACCTGGATTCCAATTAGTTTTCAAATTCCAAGAAAATCCATTTTTCGAACATGAAGAGTTAACCAAGACTTATTATTATCAAAATGAATTAGGATATTCTGGAGATTTCATTTATGACCATGCTGAAGGATTTGAAATTGAATGGACTTCTTCCAAACAGAATGTTACTGTTTCAATAGAGAGAAGAAAACAAAGAAATAAAGCTACTCAACAAACAAGAACAATCGAAAAGTTAACTCCAATAGAATCATTCTTCAATTTCTTCGATCCACCAAAAATGCCAAACTTAGATGATGATGAAGAAAATGATGAAGAAAATGATGATGAAGATGCTGAAAATTTCTTAGAACAAAGACTAGCATTCGATTATCAAGTTGGAGAGGAAATCAAAGATAAATTGATCCCAAGAGCAATTGATTGGTTTACTGGTAGTGCAATTGATTATGAAAATGAAGAATATGATGATGATGAAGAAGAAGAATTTGGTGAAGGTTTAGAAGATGAAGATGATGAGGAAAGTGAAGATGATGAAGACGATGATGAAGATAATGAAGGGAAAGAGAAAAAACAACCTCCAGAATGTAAACAAACATGAAATATCATAATGAAATGAAGCAAATTGCTTAGAAATGTTGTTTGAATCAATCTAAATCAATCTAAATCGTGAAATATGTGTGTTTCGATCTTTGAGTCTGAATCTATTTTTATATATGAGATTGAAATAATTTCAACGAATTACGTAGAACTATAATTGTTACTTCTGAGACTCCAACTAATTCTTCGGATCGTTGTAAACTCCAACACTAGAATTCATATTAGCCAATCAGTACGACAGATACACGACCGCTAATTTCAAAAATAAAGACCGAATTCATTCTTATACAAACACAACACAACACCAACACCAACATTAATCGTCATGTCAAACCCAAAGAAATCACAGAAGCAGAAGACGTTCTTGACTTCTTGAATTCATTGCCTGAGAACAAGGACAAGTCCAACTCAAGTGCATTCAAGGCCAAAACAAATAAGAATGTCAATAAGGATAAAGATGATGTTTTAGATTTCCTTGATGAGTTGGAAAAAAGTGATAATCTAAGAAAGAAAGACAGTAAGAAAGTCAAACCCGTTGAAGATGAAGCTGATAATAAGGATACAAAGCAAGAGAAATTCCCTGATCCTGAAAATACTCTAATTGAAGCAACTTCAAAAGCTTCAGAATTGAAAGATGTGAAAATTGATGAAGCTGAAGAATCAAAAGAACAAAAAAGAGAAGAAGGAAATGAAGATTTAATTGATCCAATTGCATCAATCTCAAACTGGTGGTCATCATCTGGCTCGACTGCGGTTAATTCATTATGGAACAATGCGAAACAAATCCAACAGAAGGCTACAACAGAAGCATCAAAGTTTTGCAAATGAAGCAAGTAAAAAAATAATTGATGAGACTGAGAATGTTGATAAACTAAGAAATATAAATGCATTCAAATTCATTAGTGAGAATTTTGAAAATATTCTTAATAACTTAAATGATGAATATGATGAATTTTTAAAAATATATTTGATCCATGATTTAATCAATTTTGATAAAACTTTACAAGATCTAATTAGGTATAATTTCAAGAAAGTCTTGAGACAAGTTCAAGGTGATATATTCGTTGAAGTTGTAAAACAAGGTACTATCAATACCGAAACACAACGAAGATATAGTATTGGAAATCATACACAAGTTAAAAATTTGAATTTATTCGAAGGTGGTATAACTGATGGTGATAAATTGAACTGGGCTAATTTAAACTCATCAATTAAGTCAGTGATTGAAAATGAACAAGAAAAAGAAGAAAAACGTGAGCCATCTCCATTGGAATCCAATTTAAATATCTCTAAAATTTTTATATCCATCTTACCTATTCAAAACATTAAAAAGGAATCCAATGAAGAATTTCAAGCAATTGACTCATCAAATTCAGAATCATTCCAATTCAGAATCATCTTAAAGGATTTAAATCATAAAATTTCAATCATCTCTGAAACTCAATCATTTCCAATCAAATGGGCCAAATGGATCCAATATGAAAAAGAAGAAAAAGAAAAGGATGATGAAGAAAAGGAAGATAAAGATCAAGATGATGAAATAGATCCTGCTGAATGGGTCAAAGATTGGATCGATCAAGGTTTAGGATTAACTATTGGTGTTTTAGCTCAAGAATATGTCATCAAGAGAATGGGATTTTAATATTTAATCGTCATAACTACACAATCATTTATCATATCATATCATAAGTATATTATAATTCATTATTTTGCTTTTTAATATGGATTTTCTAATAAGTCTCTGATTATACTTTTATCATCTTCAATCATTCTTTCAATGTCTTCATCATCTTTGATTATTACAGATTCACCAAAATCTATAAAATATACCCCATTGGAAGTTAAGATCATATTATCCAATTTTAAATCATTATGTCTTACTCTGGCAACTCTAATCATTTCAGTGATTTGACTCTCAACTTCCAGAATTTCACCTTCAGATAAAGGTAATCTTTCACACCATGGAATTGGCTCTAGATATTCGGTAATATGATAGTATCCTAATGATTGAGAACGTGGTACTTCATCGAACTCGATTGAGATATCATAGCCATATAAAATTATCTTAGGTGTGTTGACTGATGAAATTTTATTTAATTTATGAAGAATTGTGACTTCATTTTTGAATTTTTTATAACACTTTTCTGAGTACTCTTTAACAGAATGATGTTGATTTTCTGGTTTAGTTTCATTCAAAAATAACTCTAAATCAAATTCAGTGTTGAAGACTTTTAGGGCAACCTGATGTGAATCATGAAAACCAATTTCATTGAACCTTTTCCTTAAACAATCACTTATATCATCATCGCAAACAGAATACAAAGTACTAAGTTCCATGAATAATGGCACAGCTTTGAATATTCTTAAGTTTTCAGAATTCAGATGATCATAAGAGGGATAACGGATTTGATATTCATCTAAAGTGGTTTTAATAGAATCATATA
>PPNI02000057.1:0-60909 GCA_003707195.2 Phaffomyces antillensis
TACTACACTCTAGAATATTCTAATCATCTATTCCAGAACATTCTATTATTGTAACGAAGCTACAACTAGACGTCTATATAAGGACCTCTAGTCGTCCACAAATTGTATACTTTATTTTATATACACAAGAGATTAGTATTACTATCACTGAACGTATCAAATAGACTAATACAGTAATCACCCATAAAACACATAACAAACTTTATGTGAATATATAATATATATATGTAAAATCAGTACAAAGTTTAGTTCGAAACAAATAATAAGACTACAAGTATTTGAATTGTGTCAAGAGGGTATAGTTGTGATTTGAAAAAAATTTGATTATCATGAGAATTATTCATTTGTGAACTTCATGAAGACCCTATCAAAATTCAAACTACTATTTTTTAAAAAATATCTTTAAGAAATTTCAGTGGCTACTACTAGGTTGTGATCATTCTTTTATAGATGGGCTTAGCTCATGCTTCTTTATAAAAGGATTGTTAACACTTATGTATTAAATGATGGAGATATTAAAAGAGATAGAGATATACATCTTAAAATGAATGGAGTTATTAAACCGCCAGGTAAAAATGTTTCATTTTTGAGAAAATAATCATCCATATTCAAAGCTAAAGATAAAACGAAATGTATATAATTTCCGAAAAGAAAAAACTATTGAAAGAAGATGGGGCGACTCCAGTATATATATCGCATCCCTAAAAGAAGAAATTGCTGTAACTGAAAAAGAAATGGCGAGGATTGAGCCATAACGAATGCAAAAAAAAGTTTCATTTACAAGCTTTTTATTTATTTTTCGCTTATTTGATTATGGTTAGGGAAGATTTTAGTGCTAAGCTTCTGGTTTAAAGAAGTAGGCAGTGTCTTAAATATCTCAGAACTAACATTGAATACTCAATCGCTACAGGAAAAATACTCATGGTTAAATTCTTTGAATCAACTTTCCCAGCTTTGAATTCACACTATAAAAATAAGACCTGGGAATACTTTCGATTCATCAATAAACATTTGAATGAAGATGGAAAGCTCAATTAGTTGGGATGTGAAAATTCACAAAACGCTTTTCAGGGACAAGAAACCTCAACATAGAGGTGAAATTTTAAAAGTTTTAACGGTGGTATAAGAAAATATTTGAAACCTACTATTTAACAAAGCAAGTCCAATTGGCCCCTTGATAAACCGAGATACTATTTCAACGTCCGAAAAGTTCGTGTTTAGGTGACAAGTACGCGTAAATTTGCTGACTTCTTTCAAGTTCATTTCAAAAAGATGATCTCAAAAGACTTCGAAATGAAGATTAACTGAATATTTTGATTGTGCTCATGTTAAAGACGTATGCATTCTTTTTGTGTCGGGCACGCCATCATAATTTAAAATAAAATCTTCAAAAGGTAGGCCGAATTTATTTCTAGTTAGCAGCAAAAGTGATTATATGAAGAGCAGAGATTATATAAATGGCCTCACCAATATTTGCATCGCGCCCTGATCCTAGTTTTTCGCTAATAGCAATACTCAAAGGATGTCAATTTGCCCTTTTAGGATCATATAGACTACTACAGAATCAATTTTTCTATGAAAATTCCAATTTTTTCAAATTTATAACTTCAAGTCTCCAACTATCTATAGTAACTCAACTATTTCAATCGCTACCAAATATATTAACTAGAACTATTTGCTTCTTGCTGAATAGAAATGATCAAGAACATGTTTTAGATTATTCAAATTTTATTCAAACAGATTTACTCAATACTGAAAACATAATTATCTTGATATGTTATTGCTTTTCAATAGATATATTTGAAGAAATCTTCTTTAATGGATTAGAATTCATAGACCAGGTTTCAATTTCAAATAAACCATCAAAGGCCAAATCATATTCTACTTGGTTATTAAAATTGAATAGAATTGATGACGATGATATAAGACATAGTAATATGATATTCGCTACTGGGATAGCTAAATTGAAAAAATTATCCAATCATCAGAAAGTATTACTTTCAAAGCTATTGAATCTTTATATCAAATCTTCCATCATCAACACTTCACTATATATAATATCAAAGATCCCCAAATTTGGACAACTTACTATATCATTTTATTTATCAAATTTCTTCAACCAAAAATTAGGATCAACTTTAACAATGTGCATTTTCATAATAAGTTTACTCATACCTTCATATTTCTTAATTAAAATTTATTCTACGTTTCAAATCATTAAGATTTCAATTAGATTGTTGTTGGATTTTCCCTATTTTCAAAGATTAAGATTCACAGAAACTCAGATCAATAACTGGATTGATTCAAGAATTGGATTGATCACTGGATTTGGATTAGTATTCCAATTACTTATCATTAGATTCAGTTATATAGCATTATATATCCTAATCATTGAACAATTAAGTCTAGCTTTTTTCATATTTAAAGTGACTGACCCAATACCTGAAACCATCACTGAAACATGGATATTGACACAAATTTACTGGTCCAAAATTTATAAACAACTAAGAGTTACAAGTGAAGGATTTAAACCACTACCAGGTTCTTATATGTTTACAAGTAATACCCCAAATGAGTCCGAATTTTCAACTCCAATGGGCTCCAGTACAGACTTGAATGAGATTTTTAGGTCGAAATAGCTGAAATCCGTTTCCATGGGATGAAGAATATATATTATAATTAATAGAGTTACATTAATAGCTCAATTGTATTATTTTCGCGGTCATGTTTAATAAGGGCAAAAAAAAAAATGAAAAAAGATCAACAATTCAATAATTCAAAAACACAAAAGCAAAACATGAGTGTAAGTCCTAAATCTGCTCAAAACTAACCATGATACTAACATTTATCCGAGCTAAATTTCACAAATCCAAAGCCATTTATAAAAGAACTCGTAGGAACAAAAGTTATAGTGAAATTAAAATTCAATAACACAAGTTATAAAGGTTTACTTCAATCAAGTGATAACTACTTCAATATAAGGCTAAACGACGCTGAAGAGATAGTCGATGGTAATAGTACACATTTGGGTAATGATTTATTCATCAGATGTAACAATGTACTGTACATACAGGAATTCAAAGAATGATATATAGATAAATGGTTTAATACATAAACATTATAAAAAAACTTATTTTATTAAAAAAATATGGCAGTATGTAAATATATACACTATAAATAAATATGAAATCCTTCTTATTCTCTTTGGAAACGTTTTTGTATAAATGTAATTCTATGTGATAAGAGTGCTATAATATAAATTTCTAATTTTTTTTTTTTTGTGTTTTGTTATTAAATTCTCTTTGAGTTCATGTTTTTCATTTATAATTCATCAGCATATGGCAATTGGTTAACCTCACCTAAGGCAACGAAGTTGAATTTACCTAATTTGAAAGATTTAACCTTTGAAACATCTAACTCAGTGGCAGAGATAGCAACTTCATTAGTTAAAGCTAATTGAGTTTGAGTTAATGGAATAGCACTTGAGATATCCAAACCAGATTTCAGAGCAGAAGCAATGGTTTTAATTGATGAAGAGACTTCAGCTGGGGAACCTTTAACGTATAAAGTAAATAAACCAACTTGGTTATATTTATTGAATTTAGATTCAGAGACTAAATCAGCAAATTGAGCAATGTTTGAAACGTAGTTAGCTAAGACTTCGTAAGTAGCGAATTCGGTTGGTTGAACTGGGATGACAATACCAGCAATGGAAGCACCGGTTGATCTTTGTCTTGATTCAACACCTTCGTAAACTTTTGGAGTTGAAGTAGCAGCTAATGAAGAACCTTCAGGTAGTTGGGCAAAAGTTGATTCTGAAACAAAACGAGTTAAATCAGCTTGGTTAACACCTTTGGCGATGATTTCAATGTTGTTCTTAACATAAACTTTATCAGAGAATTCTTTGATATCATTTAAAGAGATTTTTTCAACCGAATCATAATATAACGGTTTACCTAAACCAGATCTAAAAGAAATTGAATGAGCTAATTCATCAGCTTTGTAGATTGGATTTGTTAAAGCTTTGGATAGATCGTATTTAGCAACTGGAGCAACGATTTCTGGTAACTCATGTGGTCTATAAGAAGTTTTATATAAGACATCACCTAAAGCATTAACGTAATATGGTAAAGATTCTTTTAAGAAGTTGGCATTTAAGTAGATGAATTCTCTGTCGAAAGTAGAGTTGAATTCACCTCCTAATAATTCAGATTCTCTAGTTAATCTTAAAGCAGATCTTTGTCTAGTGTTTTGGAAGTTGAATCTTGATAATAAATGAGATAAACCATCTTTGGTAGCATAACGAGAACCGGCGTTAATTTTGACGGTTAAAGATGAAATTTTACCAGTTGAGTCGGTGGCAGTGACTTTGGTTGCGTATCCTCTTGAGGCTTGAACTGCTAATCTTCTTGAAAGCATTGTGTGATATGGAATGTTGATGAACTTATTGTGTTTCTGTTATGTTGGAGTGAATTTTTTTTTTTTTTTGATTTTTTTTTTCTTTCTGGGAGCGAAAATTGAAAATTCAGAGAATTTGATTGGAAGAATGAAAACCGAGGCCATTTGGAGCAGCTGGTTGTGAAGCACGGGTGAAAACACTGAGATCCGAGGGTGGATGGGAGAAAAATTGAGATAAAAAAACACGTCAATGATTGTCTTTTAAAGCGCGTTATTCCACACTGAACAGCCACCCGCCTCCCCACCAGCAATGTCAATTGAAAACAGTATCACAGTCCCAGCCTACCACGAAAAGCTCAACATCAGACCTTTGACCACCAGACTATTTGCCGCCCTAGGCACCTCCGACTCCAAGAAGACCGAGTTGATCTTTGTTGATGACAACTCCAATGATGGTTCAGTTGAAGAAGTCGATGCGTTGAAGAAAGAAGGTTACAATGTCAGAATAATCGTTAGAACCACCGAAAGAGGTCTCTCATCTGCCGTCTTGAGAGGCTTCAAAGAATCTCAAGGTCAATATTTGGTCTGTATGGATGCTGATTTACAACATCCACCTGAATCAGTTCCAGACTTCTTAAAAAAACTAAGAAATCATCCATTCGTCATTGGTACCAGATACGCTGAGGGTGTTGGTATCGATAAGGACTGGCCATTATACAGAAGAGTCATTTCTGGAGGTGCGAGAATCCTAGCTAGGCCATTAACTATTGCTTCTGATCCAATGTCTGGTTTCTTCGGTTTACAAAAGAAGTACTTAACTAGTGCCCAAGATATCGATGCTCAAGGGTTCAAAATTGCTCTAGAATTGTTAACTAAATTGCCATTACCACAAGACGTTCCAATTGGTGAATTTCCATACTCATTTGGTGTCAGAACTGAAGGTGAATCCAAATTGTCCAGTAAAGTGATGATCCAATACTTAGAACAGTTAAAAGAATTGTATCTGTACAAATTCGGGTTGATTCCAATTGTTTCGTTCCTATTGACACTTCTTATTGCCTTCATCGTTTTTGTCTCACAAGTTTTTTTGTAAATTAAAATTAAAATACACAATATTTTAATTTATATCTGTATCTCATTTAATTTAACGTTGAATGATGTCAAGCAACTTTTCGCACTTTTTTTTTTTTAAATTTCCATGTAAACAAATATATTAAGGATAATCAGATAAACACCAATTTATTTTACGTTCCAGTTCAAATGACTACCACTCTTCTTCTTAAGGTTGATGAGGACGGGAACCCTCATGAGACAAAAGGTGTCATCTTTCTCCCTGCCTTGCCACAACCAGCAGGATACAAGTCTGGGGATCCCTTGTTTAATCTTCGTTTGGTTGTTTCAGCTTCTTGTCCAGTTGGTAAAGATGGTTCTATCTGGATCAACCTACCTTTAAACAGCAAGGAGACTTTCAATAGAGATCACTATCATTCCAAAAAGATTCCTTACTCTTTCAGCTCTGATTTGAATCTAGATTTCTCAATTTATCAACCAGGTGCTTATAATTATTACATTTCTTATAAGGACACTGATGATAATCTTAAAACTACAAGAAAATTTTATTTTGTCGTACCTCCAAGTCTTTACATCAATGATAAATTCTTAGCTTTGAACTCAATTGCTTTAGAGTCCGTTGTTTCTAAATGGTTAGGTCCAAAAGATCAATGGGATAATATTTTCAACGAAATCAAGAATAAAGGTTATAATATGGTCCATTTCACTCCTTTACAACAACGTGGTGAGTCTAACTCTCCATATTCAATTTTTGATCAATTAAAATTTGACCTTAATCTATTCAAATCAAGTGATGAAGTTAGTACATTCATTAAGAATTTGAAACTTGAAAAAGGCTTACTATCAATTACCGATATTGTCTTCAATCATACCGCTAACAATTCTGAATGGTTGATTGAACATCCTGAGGCTGGATATAACAAAGAAACTGCCCCACATCTAACTTCTGCAATTGAATTAGACTCTGCTCTATTAGAATTTAGTTTAAATTTAGAGAAATTGGGATATACTAAAAATTTGACTTCAGTCACTGATTTATTGAATATTATGGAAGGCATTAAACTTCATGTTATCCAAAAATTAAAATTATGGGAATTTTACGTTATTGATGTGCAAACTTCATTAAAAGATTTGAAAAAGCATTGGAACTCTTCACCAAATTTAAATAAGATTTGTATTCCTGAAGAAACTAAAAATGATTTTGTTAAATTAAGTCAATACGTTTATGAAAATGCAACTGAATTCTCATTAACTACTCGTTTTGCAAGTAAAGTTTATATTGATAAATTTTCTTCAATTTTATACTCCGTTAGTGATGAAAAGGATTTTGATTCAATCAGAGAATTAGCTACTAAATTAATCAATCGAATTAATCTTTCATTTTATAAAGAATATGATAATGATATTGAATACATTTTAGAACAGTTATTCAATAGAATTAAATATTTGAGAATTGATGACAATGGCCCAAAATTAGGTGAAATCACTGAAGCCCAACCTTTAACTGAACCTTATTTCACTAAAATTATTGGTAAAGATGGTAAAGAGTATAACTTAGCCAATAATGGATGGATCTGGAATGGGAATCCATTGATCGATTTTGCCTCCTCAAATTCAAAAAGCTATCTTTTAAGAGAAGTTATCATTTGGGGTGATTGTGTCAAACTAAGATATGGAACAAATAAAGAAGATTCTCCATATTTATGGGAAAGAATGGAAGAATATATTAAGATTAATGCTCAAATATTTGATGGTTTTAGAATTGATAATTGTCATTCAACTCCAATTCATGTTGGTGAATATTTCTTAGATCTAGCAAGAAGTTATAATCCTCAGTTATACATCGTTGCTGAATTATTTACAGGTTCTGAAGATTTGGATAATTTATTTGTCGAAAGACTAGGTATTTCTTCTTTGATTCGTGAAGCTATGCAAGCTTGGTCTGTCGATGAATTATCAAGATTGGTCCATAGACACGCAGGACTACCAATTGGTTCATTCCAACCGCTACCATTAGATGATTTCGCTTATCCACCTGATTCAATCAATGAATTTGTTGTCGAAAATGCATTGTCTGAAATTCAAATTCCAAGAATCTTGGAACCATCAAGAACTCATGCCTTACTCATGGATTGTACTCATGATAATGAGACTCCATATGATAAAAGAACAGTTGAAGATACATTACCAAATGCTGCTTTAGTCTCGCTATGCTCAACAGCTGTCGGTTCTGTCTTTGGTTATGATGAATGTTATCCTCATCTATTAAATGTTGTCAATGAAACAAGAAGCTATACCTTTGGGAATGGTATTGGATCAGTAAAATCCAAATTATATAAAATCAGAAAAGAGATCTCAGATTCTAGTGTTATCGCTGAAGATCATGAAATGCATGTTCATCATGAAGGTCAATATATTACATTACAAAGATTGAACGCTAAAACTGGTCAAGGTTACTTTCTTATCGTTAGAACTAAATTCCAAAATTTTGAGCCTGATCAACATTTGGATCCAATCTTATTGAAAGGTACAAAGGCTTCATATGAATTTGGTTATTACTTAGAAAAAACAGGTGATCCAATCGAAGATGATTCTAAAATCACTTCAGTTCCTGTTGAATTAAAAGAAATATCTCAAGCTAAAATTGAATTGGTAAATGATGATAATGATTCCAAAATCATTTTACCTGAGTATTTTCCACCTGGTTCAATTGTTATTTTTAAAACCCAGTTCAATTCTGTTGATGAAGAATTAGATCGATTATTAAGAAATGGAGCTATTGAAGCAACAAAAGGTCTAAGTTTATATGATATCAATAATCTACTATACAAATGTGAATCTGAGGAGCGTGATGCTAGTGCAGGTACTGATGGTGTTTATGATATCCCAAATTATGGTAGATTAGTTTATGCAGGTTTACAAGGTTGGATATCTGTTTTAAGACCTGTTATTCAAAGTAATGATTTAGCTCATCCGATTGCAGAGAATTTAAGAAACGGTTTATGGGCTTTAGACTTTGTTGTTAATAGATTAATCAAATTTAGTGATGGCCGAGCTGTTGATAGATTTACAGAATGGTTAAGGTTTAGATTGAATAGAATTAAATCTGTCCCATTTTTTTTAATTCCAAGATATTTTGCTTTACTTATCGGTATTGCCTATGAAGCATTAAGATTTAAAGCTCTAACTTTATTTGATAAAAGAATTCAAGTTGGTCATGTTTTCGTTCAAAGGTTAGCTTTAACTTCAGTTCAAATGTTAGGTTATATGCGATCAACTTCTTTAACACCGTTTGGTAACGTCCCAGGTTTAGCAGCAGGCTTACCTCATTTTAGTTATGATTATATGAGATGTTGGGGTCGAGATGTTTTCATTTCTGCAAGAGGTTTGTTATTGGCAACTGGAAGATTTGATGATGCTAGAAATCATATTTTATTCTTTGGCGCTACTTTAAAACATGGTTTAATTCCAAATTTATTAGATGCTGGTAGAAATCCAAGATATAATGCAAGAGATGCAGTTTGGTTTTTCTTACAATTTATCCAAGATTATATTTTACTTGTCCCTGACGGTGAAAAAATCTTACAAGAAAAAGTCAAAAGAAGATTTCCACTTGATGATAGATTTATTGATTATACTGATCCTGAAGCATTTAGTTATGAAACTTCAATTGAAGATCTAATCTATGAAGTTTTATCAAGACATGCAAAAGGTATCAAATATCGTGAAGCTAATGCTGGTCCAAGATTAGATTCTCAGATGAAAGATGAAGGTTTCAATGTTGAAATTAAAGTTGATTGGGATACTGGTTTAATCCATGGTGGTTCTCAATTTAACTGTGGTACTTGGATGGATAAAATGGGTGAAAGTGTTAAAGCTAATTCTAAAGGTATTCCTGGTACACCAAGAGATGGTGCAGCTATTGAAATCAATGGTTTAGCGAAGAGTGCTTTACGATTTGTTGTTGATTTACATAGAAAGGGTATTTTCAAGTACACTGATACTGAGACCTCAACTGGCACAAATATCTCATTTAAAGAATGGAATGATTTATTACAAAATAATTTTGAAAAAGCCTATTATATTCCCATTAATCCAAAAGATGATTATAAATATGATGTTGATACAAGTATTGTAAATAGAAGAGGTATTTACAAAGATCTGTATAAATCAGGTAAATCATATGAAGATTATCAGTTGCGACCAAATTTTGCAATTGCTTTAACGGTTGCACCAGAATTATTCAATCAATCGCATGCTATAACTGCTTTAGATAATGCAGATAATATATTAAGAGGCCCTCTAGGTATAAAGACTTTAGATCCCTCAGATTTGAATTATAGACCATATTATAATAACTCAGAAGATTCAACAGATTTTGCTACTTCGAAAGGTAGAAACTATCATCAGGGTCCAGAATGGGTTTGGGTATTTGGCTATTTCATTAGAGCTTATTATAAATTCAAGTTGAGGGATCTTAAATCCAAAAATATGGATAAATCAGAGTTATACCATTCTCTATTCACCAAATTATCTGGGCATAGATCTTGGATTAGAGACAGCGAATGGGCTGGTTTAACCGAGTTAACTAACAAAGATGGTGAGTTATGTCCTGACTCTTCACCAACACAAGCATGGAGTGGATCGTGCTTACTAGATCTATATTTAGATGTTCTTATTTAGGAAATACACACCAATATCTATACATAATTCGGTCAATGTAATTTCTTTATCTTTTGGGTGTTTGGATGTGACATCATGATAAATACTAGAAGAAAAAAAGGTAACGCAGTGTAAATAAAAAGTCCTCTGTTTATTAGACTCATTCATAATCACGCTCATTATAAAGAGCTCAATTATAAATTCACTTATTATTGAGACAATTGATAGCAAAACCGTTAGTTTCTAGGAACAAATCCCCTTTCTTGTTGCCATTGTTCAATTAATTATAAGTTGTGTGCCAAAGATAACACTTAAGTTATGGCATCTACAAAGAAGGATAAACTAGGCCAAGTCATTCAAAACTTCTTTTTAAAATCATCAAATGTAATAATTCAATCAAGAACCTCCACAAGCAACGATTCTGGATCACTGAAAAAATCAAATAAATGGTTCAATCTTGAAACATCTGATATTCAAGGAGATGATTTGAAACCATGGAAATCTTCTCAAATAAATACAACACCAATCGTTATTGAAGTATATCTTGACCTGAGAGAACTTACAATAAAACAATCACTAGTTTTGAAAGATGAACGAATGAATACTTGGAATGTTAATACCAAGAAATCAGAAATTGTCATGGAAAGGTGGTTAATTGAAATAGATACCTCATTTATGGATGAAAGAGTAAATGATTTGCCCTCAATTTATAAACAATTAATAATAACGTTTCGCTATTTATACACAATCACCAAATTATTGCCACTTTATAGACTTCACAAAAAGCTATCAAAGATAAAATTAACAAATTCTCCTCTAAAAATTGGCATCAGAGTTTTTGATGGTAATCGCCCTATTTTATCAAAAGGAAGAATTGGGTTAAGTAAACCTATAATAACAAAAACTTCAGATCATTTATCACAGAAGGCATTGAGTCCAGTGATAACAAGTGCTGGAACCTTAAGAATTTCAGTTTCATTTAGAAAAAATGTTGAATTTGAATTAATCGATAATGAAGAAACTTTATCAACACATTTTAATAACATCGATAAGGGTAAAACTCTGGATATTGCCATTCCAATATCAACCTCATTAAAAAAAGCATTCAAATCAGGGACGGCTTCGCCACCAACTGGTACATCCCCATTAACAAGAAATGAATCAAGTGGATCCATAGCTCAAGTTCTAAAAATTCAAAGATCTAATACTGCAACAGGTTTACCAAATTCATCTATTCCAAAATCTATAACCTCTTCATTTGGTTCTACTAATGCAAGTAATCCGATTGGAAGTTCAAATATGAATGATTTAAGTTCAAGTGGTGGAACCCCAAAATATGCCTCATCATTTTCAAAAGTTGCGAGAAGATCAAGTTTGAGAAGATCAAGTTTTGAAAAAGGAGCACCATCGAGCTGTGAGTATAAATCAGCATCAAGAAATAACTCACTAAATGTATCATCTCAAGTGGATGGAGATTTAAAAGATTTTGTTAGATTAATGGATTCAAAACAAGATTTAACTTTAAGTTATTCACCAAATGCCCAAGATTCTCTAGGTAAATATCAATCAATGAGAAGTAAAAATGATGAATTAACACAGAGTTTAACAGCGAGTATGTATTCAAAATCAAATTCCCCATCATCACCAACTTTATCAAGTCAACCTATTATAGATACAAGATATCAATCTAATACCATTCCTGTTCAAGGATCAAGTCCAAGCTCAAGATATATATCAATTCATAATTCAAGTCCAAACTCAAATTCTCAGCCTTTTGTCCAAAGTTTAAGAAGATTTTCACAATCTCCAAGATCTCATGTTCCTGATTCAATATCAAGAAGATTATCAGAAGTTAATAACAGCAACGAATCATTATTTTTGAATAATAATATATCACTACAAAGAGGTTCAAGCGTTCCATTATCTAAAGTTTATTCAAATTCGCCTGGTTCAAACTTAGAAAGGAGTACACAAAGTTTTAGTATTGGGCCTTCCAGTGCCACAATTGCAACTACTAATACTCATGCTAAAATGCATAGAACCGTAGATTCAAATCCAAACGTTAGTAGTGATCAAGATGAAGAGGACGATCTTTTATTTGCTATGAGTGACATGAATTTATCAAAATGAAGAGGAAACTGCTAATCTAAAGCAGACAAAAAGAGGAGGAAAAAAGAAACACAAAACTAACACCATGATAATAACAAAATTTTAATGATAGCCTTATATATATATATATATATATATATTCATACAATCTTATCCAATTCCATTTCTTCAGTACTAAACAAATTTTGTGCTTGTAAATCTAAGATTTTTTCTGCGACTTTTATCTCATCAATATCTTTCAATTTCTTAGCAAGTACCTTTTTATTCTTTTCATGCCACGTCAAATGACGTTGTAAATCATATTCTCTTCTGAAGGTTCTATTACATGACTTCAAAGTACACTGAATTTCCTTTGGTGGAGCCACTGTATTCAATAAAAGTTTTGTAGCAGATTCACCATTTTTCATCATTGTCTCAACTCTTGCAGTGTTTAAGATCATTGACTGTACTGGGTTAACAACAGGAAAAAGATGTAATAAACCATTTGGAATAAAACCATGAATTTCTTTACAATGATTTAATAGACTCTCTTTCTTTAAAAAGTCTTTGGTACATTCTGTGCATTTCCAAAGCTTAACGGATTTTTTATCATCATGGATAATCATATGCATTCTCAAGGCTTCATTACCAGCACAAGGTTTCCCGCAGACTTTACATTTCAATTTAGTATGTTCTGTTTTCATATGTAGTTGTAAAGCAGACCAAACTTTAAAACTTTGAAAACATCCGGAATATTGACATTCATATTTAGGACCATCACCGTGATGTTTGATCTTATGGTTTTCTAATTTAGCTTTACTTTGGAAGGTCTTATCACATTCATCACAAGTTAACGTTTTCAAATGAATAGAATGAATATGATGTCTTAAGCTTTGATGTTTGTAAAAACTCTCATCACAACCTTCATAGGCACAATGAAAAGATTTAGTATGTATGACTTCATGTCTTTTCAATTGTTGTTTTGTACTGACACCTTTACCACATACAGAACATTTGAATGGTTTATCATTAGTATGTTTGAGGCGATGTCGAGTCAGATGATCTGGCCTGAAAAACCCTTGTTGACAAACTTCACAAATAAACGGCCGTATACCAGTATGTGATCTTTGATGCTGTGTAAGGAGACTAGGTTTAGAGTACATTTTATCACACCCTTCATAATCGCATGCGTATATCTTTGGTCGAGAAGTAGATGGAGTTGAAGCTCTTGAAGGAGGCCCCGTCGTAACAGGAGTCAGCAGTGGTAGATTCAGAATGTGTTTCTGTACTTCTCCCACTTCCATATCATCGCCATTCGCGCTCTCGAACTCCATTTTCAGCACACAAAACTTGAACTTTTGACCTCTTTATGTGTCAACTTTTTGAGTGTTTTGAAATTTTTGAACAGTTCGCTTAGTCAGCGGCCTCAAAATTTTATTTGATGAAAATTTATTATTTGAAAGCAAAACATTATATTTGAAGAGAATTTGTTAGTGCTAAAACTCCACAATGTCTGACTACGAAGAAGCTTTCAACGACGGGACTGAAAATTACGCTGAATTTGACCAGGAGTACAACTCAGATTTTGAAGATGTTGCTCCAGTAGAAGAAACTGCCGAAGATGGAAGAGTTATTGTTAACGGAGGTAATGGTCAAGATGACTTTGTTCCACAAGAACACACCAAAAGAAAGAGTGAGAGAGAGCTTGCCATTCCAAAAGAAAAGAGAGCCACCACTCCTTATATGACCAAATACGAAAGAGCTAGGATTTTAGGTACTAGAGCTTTGCAAATATCAATGAATGCTCCAGTTCTAGTTGACTTAGAAGGTGAAACGGATCCTCTTCAGATTGCAATTAAAGAATTAGCACAAAAGAAAATTCCTTTAGTCATTAGAAGATATTTACCAGATGGTAGTTTCGAAGATTGGGGTTGTGATGAGTTAATTGTTGACATAGATGTTTAAATTTAATGAAGTGAATTGTATTATTTTTGGTGGAAGGAAAAGAAAAAAGATATATCTAGAGTTATTTGTGATCAGTTTAACTACAAAGATTAATGTAAAAATATTAGAATTATAATTATTATTTCAAGTAATATAATCCAAAAAATAATTAGCCATAAACACTTCTTCTCCATTCATTTTTTGAATTCTGAAATTATTTAAAACAGGATTGATATCCTCTTCTTTTAATCCACTCTTCTTAAGGTTCTCTTTCAAATCTTTAATGTTGATCTCCATATCCCTACTGAAGATCTGCATTGCTTTAGTCAATTCACTTTTGTTTGGAACTTGAGATAATTGTTGAGACATAAATGATAAGTAACTTGTAAATGATACCAAACTATCTTCTGATTCTACTTGTCTGAACATTTCATCAATTTGCGCATCCGTCTTTTCCTGACCGACAGATTTGAAGGCATTTTTCAAATCTTCCTTACTAATGGAACCTTTATTATCTTGATCAATCACTTGGAAGGCATCCCAAAGTTTGTTTATTTGATCAGGTTGTAATTTGATTAAAGATGGCTGATCCACTTCGGAAGTGATATTTTCTGAACTCATAGTGAATGGTAAACGTATTGGGCGAAGTTGGGCTCAGAATAAACAAGTTTACGGTTAATTGTTTTATGTTTTTGTATTTTTTTAAGAATGTAAACAAATGTAAACAAAAGTAATACTTTAAAACGGAGATAAAAACTACAATATTATTCGAAAAAATGCAAACTTTTAAATTTATATTCTAAAAAAACTTGAATATTTCCCAGATTGAAGTCAATCTGTTCAAAGTAATTGAAAGCTGTAATTGTTTTTCATTTAATTTGTTCAACTGAGTTATTTCATTTGGTAATAGATATTCTGCTTCTCGACCTTTAATATCATCCCTATTGATTTTGGTGATTAACAAAGCATTTGACTCCTTCAACTCTTTAATCGAGTCCAAAACTTTACCCATATTCCAACAGAGGTTTTGTTTCAAAAAATCAGCACTATGTTCTTTACTTAATTTGTATAAAAACACTGTCTTAGAAGCTGCTCTATCTGATGATTTTGGAATTTCAGTAATTTCCAAAAAATTATATTTAACTAGATTCAAAGTAATTGCTCTTGCTTCTTTCTCTTTCAATAAAACAACTGAATTGATTAATTTCTCAGAAACTAATCTTTTTTCTCTAACACACCTCAAAATTCTAGCTGACGGAGATCCTAATGTACTTGATACAACGTAATCGCCAGCATTTTCTTTTAAATGTGCCATTAATTCAGGATACGGAACATAGTACAAGCCACTTGTAGATTTCTTCAAAAAAGGGATATTTGAACCAGCTAAAACTCTTAGATGTTGATCAACTGCAGTGATGTTGGAGTTACCAGTTGACCCAAAATCATTAAAATGATTGTTATCATCATCATCATCATCATCATTATAATCTTCTATTATAGCGTAAGTACCATCCTCTCTCTTAACACGCTTATTACTGCTTTCTTCTTGTTCATCGCTTTTTCTTTTAGGGGCATTATTTACGATTGATCCAACTAAATCGATATCTTTTGGAAGGGTTTTCATAACATCTTTTGAACCAAATAAATTAGCAGATTTTGGTTCATAAGCACCTTTACTATGAATTTCTTCATTTGTTATACCAATATTGAGCATCAGATCACGCACATCAGGAGATGCCTTTTCAGTAGCCAGTAATGCTTGTTGATAAACAATTGAAGTTAATTTACCTAATCTGTGAGAACAGAATTGAGCTAGCTGAATACTTCTTCTTGCTTTCAAGAATCTTTTGAAATCAAATCCTAATGTAATAGAAGGATTTACTTTAGTGAATGAGGTTAATTTATCTTTGATTAATAGGTTTTCTGGTTTATGATTTAGAAGAGCATTGAATTCAATTTTTGCTCCTGCTTTAGCTTCAGCTGAACGTTTCAATTCTGATAATGTTGAGGATTTAGGAATCTTATTGTATGCTTTGTTGTATGTTTGCATCCAAATATCCTTAATTGGAGCAAATTGTGTCTTCTGAATTGGAATTAAATATCCATCTTCTGTTAATCTTAAAAATTGTTTCTCAATATGGGCACTTTCTTGTGCATCTTCTACACTAAAGGCTGAAATGTATTCACTTATTGTTAAATTACCTAATGCTAAGAAATTTTGAACGATTTGAACTAAAGTGTCATCTTTATAAAGTTGTTCAATATATGATAAAATTTCACCAGAGTATAACATTAATAGAACACCTTCCTCTCTGAAGTAATAATATGGAGTTTCACCCTTTGACGATTTTTCTTCCCAAACTGAAATACATCCAAGTTGAAGAAGACTGACTAAAGCCTTTTTGACCAGTACAATTGGGATACCTGATTTTTTGCTTAATGATTTAATATCTAATCTACCATAACTGATCAAGGTAGAAATGACTATTTGTGCTCTTCTTCCAAGAAATGACTCTATAATTCCACTATAGACAAATGACTCAGGACTTTGGGTCTTTGACGCAGCAGCGTTCACCATCAGTTGTAATAAATTTGTGACAAAAAAGTCGATGCCCTCAATATTTTTTTTCAATATTTTTTTTTTTTGATTGAGGGATCAAAACAATTTTTATTTAGCACAGTGTTACTAACTAAAGTTTAACTTCCTGATTGGGATTTCATACAAGTAGTGGAATTTATGTAGACACAAGTTCTTAGGACAGCCAGTAAAACACTACAAACAGGTTCATAATAGATTATCATCAATGACTGCAAAGAACAGGAAAAGCTAAAGTATTCAACAGAAAAAAACAATCAACTTATTTCGTTTTCCAATAGTCAAAGCCTAGCCCAACACCCCAATCATCATTTATAAATCTTTTTGGATCTTCGTTACCAGATTTTTCTAGTTCCAGAATATCTTGTTTAGTTAATGGTGCTATATCTCCTAATTTGGCTATTCTTTCTGGGTTGGCTGATCTACAAACAACACCTCTTCCACTTAAAATATGGTATGATAAAAGAACTGAGCTACCAGAAACATTATATTTAGCTGCAATTCTCTTCACCGCTTCCTCTTTAAGTAATGGAGCACCTGAAGAACCCAAAGGTGAATAAGCAATGATTTTGACCCCTTTATCTTCGAAATATTTAACTAATTTTTGCTGTGGGATTTTTGGATGTAATTCTATTTGATTAACAGTAGGTATAATTCCTGTTAGTTGGATGACTTCATCAAGTTGACGTTCAGTATAATTTGAAACCCCAAAACTCTTAAAAAGTTTGCCTTCATTCTTTAGTTGAATTAATTGATTATACGTTTCAACGTATTGACCAGGTGGGCCAAATTTCAAAGTTCCATCTTCATTTCTTGGATTAGCAGGATATCCATCTTGGTCAGTTCCAGTATAAGTGATTGGCCAGTGTTGTAGAACTAAATCTGCATATTCAATACCTAAATCACTTAGCGATTTTTTTACAGAAAATTCAACTCTATCCCATAATGCAGGCCAAACTTTTGTTGTGATAAATAAATCTTCTCTTCTAATTTCCTTAGAATCAATCAGTTCCTTTAATGCTTTACCAATGTTCTTTTCGGATCCATAAAACCATGCTGTATCAATGTAACGGATACCTGATCTGACTGCAGCTTTGACAGCATCGATGATATCTTCAGGGTTTTCGGGAGGAACTGTTCCTAAACCCAATGCTGGCATTGAGTTACCATCATTCAATTCTAATTCATAATCAGCTAAACTCTTTAAACTCATGTTTCGAATCTCTTTTTCAATAATATGCTGAAGTTAAGGAATATAGCAATGTTTTGTTTCTCGCGTATAGGTGAAGAGTGCCTCTAACCATTTGGACTCTTACACCCGAGCATCTCAGGTGAATCGAATCACTGTAGTGTCCATGTAATTATACTCGACAATTCCTACTTCTTCACCAGATAGTTCGTAATGATAATCTCAAATCTTACTGTGTTTAATGTAGTGTACTATTCAAGTCTAAATGCTGACACTTGCCCTATATAATTTTTACTTACATGTCAGTTTTATTATTTTTTTTTATGTAGTTATAAGGATATATAAAATTAGATAGTAGTTTTATAGTAAATATTCACGGTCTATTACCTCTTTTAAAGGATTTCAACTTCACCTGCTAACTCTAATCTTCTGCTACTTGAACCAACGTAGAATTTATAAGTACCTGGTAAAATAACCCAACTTTGTTCTTCAGTATCCCAAATACTAATATCTCTTCTTAAGACTTCAAAATGGACCTTTCCAGTTGAACCAGCTTTAACAAAAACTTTGTCATAGCCTCTTAGTTGTCTAGGAGTTTTAACACCAGAATATTTGTCATTGGGGAAATCAATATATAATTGAGCAACATACAAGCCTTCCATATCACCAATATTAGCAACTTCAACTTTAACAGAATATAGAACATTCCATAGCGCATCATTACCACCTAGACCACCACCAGAAATTGGTTCCTTGTAATAATCATCTTCAGTGTAACCTTCTGGATATTCATATTCATTAACACTATAAATTTTTTCATTAAATAGATAGGGATAAATAAACCCAGGAACTGGTGTAAACTCTTTGAATGGGAATGTGGCATCATCAACATCTCTCAATTTCTCTTCAGCAAAAATATATTCATCTAAAAAAGGAGGTGGATAAGGTAACTCTTCTGAAGGTGGTAAAATTTCTTTAATAGATAAATCTGATAAAGTGAATTTAGTAAATGACAAACCATAACCAAACTCAAAACGAGGCCTGATTCCATTTTCATCAAAGTACCTGTAATCCAATAACCGATTTAAATCATCTAATGGTTTACCTTTAATTGGAATCTTATCAATAATATCAACATATTGATCTTCTTTTCTAGCAACTGTAAATGGTAATCTACCACTTGGGTTAATTTCACCAAAGATTATTTCTGCTATCGCTGTACCTAAAAACTGACCCAACGGAGCAGACCATAAAACAGCAACTACATTTTCATTATCAATGAATGGTTCTAAATCAACAGGACCTGTAGATGTAATAACAATAACAGTTTTACGACATCTATTAGCTACGTGAAGAATTAGCTCTTCAGCGTTATTCCATAGTGAGATATTTTTTCTATCACCATAATTACCATCAACTTCAATGTAACCTTCACCAGAAGATGCAATTGCAAATACAATTGCCATATCAGCATATTCAGAAATATCATCAACATGATCTAAATCATATTGATCAGAAGTGAAGTCTAAAACCATATCACGCTCTCTTGCCTTTTTGGCAATAGCCTCATATGGCGTAATACCGTATGGAGCATTAACACTAGCTGAACCCCAGCCACTGAACAAAGCACCATTAACAGCTTGTTGATCTTTAGTATTAAAACCTTCAGGACTTACAGTTGCAGCTTGACCAACAACAAGTAATCTTCTAACACCATCAGTTGTTGCAATTGGTATATGATGTCCGTCATTTTTCAATAGAACAATGGCTTCTCTAGCAACCTCTAAAGCAGTCCTTTCAGTGAAATCATCTCTTGCATCAATATGATAATTAGTTTGTTTAATTGGACCATAACTTTGGAATGGGAATTCTTGATCATAAGTATGGAAAGTCCAAGAACTGAAATTTGGTAAATCTTCTTCACGTTGATCATTTGGTAATTTAACCCCAATAGAGTAAAATGAAGCTAAAATTCTACTAACCATATCATTTAACCTTGATTGAGGAATAGTATCATTATAAATAGCTCTTGTTAATAATGGACCCCAATACGATTTACCACTACACCAATCACCAAAAATTTCGCCAGGCATTGTCATATCTAGACCAGCTAGAGCGGAATCAACACCAGAGTGTTGAGCACCCCAATCACTAACAACAAAACCTTGGAAGCCTAATTCCTCTTTCAAAATATAATTTAATAAATAAGAGTTTTCACAAGCGTAAGTACCATTAATTCTATTATAAGAACACATAATACCACCAACACCAGCACGAATAACATCAGCGAATGGCCATAAATAAATTTCATGTAACGTTTTATCTTTTATTTCAGCATTTATTGAATCAGTTAATCTATCCCAATCACCACCTGTCCATTCATTTTCTTGACGAAATCTTTCTTGTTCATTACCAATGAAATGTCTAGCACAAGCTACAACACCTTCATCTTGAATACCTTGAACTGTTAAAGCCCCGGCGCTACCTTGAAGATAAGGATCAGAGCCAAAACTTTCCCAATTTCTACCACCTTGTGCCTTTAAACCAATTGGACCAACAACTGGGCCTAAAAGGATATGAACACTTTTTTGTTTTGCTTCTTTACCGATAGCCTTACCTCTTCTGAACATCAAATCTCTATTAAACGTAGAACCAGTCGCAAGACCAGATGGGAAATTGGTGATGAAATCCGTGAATCTAACACCATTTGGACCGTCTTGAAGACATAACGAAGGGATGTTTAGCCTTGGAACACTGCCTGTATTACCGATACAAGGACCAGAGCCCCAGCCAGTACCAGTTGTTAGATTGACTTTTTCTAAGACAGTCATTTCACTGACGACATCTCTAGCTTTAGCATAAGCGCCTTGCCAGACCTTTTGTAATCTACCACCAGCAGCTATGCGTAAAATGTTAATATAAAATTGAGCGCGTAACAGATAAAACACAAGTTCAATGATTGAGGGTATATTGATTAACTAACGTGAAGGATAATAGCCAAAGGAGAAGTAGTTGATATCATCAGTATCATCGTACTCCTCATCCTCAAGGTCTGGATTGATGTACATGTGCTTGTTCTGGAAATCAGGCGAACGTTTATCTAGCGGTAAGGAATTACCTTTCAGAGATTCTTTTGAAATAACAGGTTGATCTAACAGAGATGAGACTGCTAATGAACATATCAATAAAATACACGTAAAACAACGATTGAATGATACAGTCATGTTAAGATTTGGTAAGCTGATGAAGTCAGATAAAAGTGTAAAAACTGAAAACAAAAGACATTTTGTGATATTTATATATATTTTTTTTTTGAATTTTGAAGGAAAGAACAAAACCGCACTAACAAATAGAGATAATAAGCATATAGCCCCAATTGAATAGTAGTTGACTGCTTATAACCTTCTTGGATTGTTCCCAAGCGAGGAATCAGAGTCTGTAGTTGCTAAAGTTTGACTACTCGTGTTGTTGCTAGTAATGTACAGAGAGCTGCCGCCGCCATGGTTCAACCTTCGCAATCTTCTCCTTTCTCTATCAAATAAACTAGCGGGCGGAATACCCATGGTACTGGCATTTGTGAATAAGGTTGGATGTTCTGATATCATTGTTGGCGAAGTTGATTGAACTGAATTTTCTGAAAATGTAGATGATCTATTAGATACAGTTGATATTGAGTTGATTGGAAGTGAAGATATGTCTTTAGCAGAGAAAGATTCATGAATTATTGATTGTGAACTGAGTATTGATTTGTTATTTTCTAAAAAGATGTCTCCATCGACTGCTTGTATGATTGGATCAATTGGAGCTATATTAATCAGATTTTCAGTTGATGTAGCTGGAGTGTCTGTAATATCTAAAGGAGTCTGCTGATTCTTTGGTTCTCTGTAAGTTTTACTTGAAGTTGAGTGGTGTCTAGCCTGGATCAACCTTTTGACCCAACCAAATCTACTTGCTCTTCTCTTAGGAACTGGAACAATGAAGTTAGTAAACTATTTAAAAAATGATGAGTAAATAGGAGACTACTCACTATTTTCAACACTGGAACTATGATTGCTAAACATTGATTCTCAATTCAGATGTATCAGAGTTAAGTCCATTGAATTAGAGAGTCTTATCTTATCTTATAATGTTTTCAACTTGTTTGATTTGTTTCTCAATATAAGAATTTTTGTTTACTCGCGAAATAATTTTATGCAAGTACATAATTTAATACTTCCAAATAAGAGTTTTTCTTTAATGATTTTGAGTGCTTACTACAGCCTTTCTCAGGGTATACATATATATATATATATATATATACATGTGTCATTCATTTCGTAAAAATTACATTGGTTTTCATTAGAATTCTTTCTCCCAGGATGTAAAAACCTCCTCATCTATCTCTGGACTTTGTTATCAGTTGGATTAGTAAATGTACCTTCAGATTCTTCATATGTTGGAAGTTTAGGGGCAGCAGCAGCATTTTTAGATGGCTGTCCTTTATCATCGTGATTGTTGAAATAGAGATGATTAGCTTCATTATCTTGGAAATAAGAGGGATCAGTAGCAACTGGAGCTTCTGCTGGTTCAGCATCGATTATTCTTTCATAGTCTGAAGTTACCTGAGCAGCACGATATGATTTACTTGAGGTGTAAACCAGATATATGGAGTGGACAGTACCTGGTAAACCAAATAATAACGTTAATAAGACATTCAATAAAAATTGAGAAGTGAAAAAACCGTATCTCAAAAACACTGGAAGAGGAGGAGCAATGAATGAGAGTAAAACTAGCAATATATCTGCTGCTTCAAGGTCATATGCTTGGTTTGAAGACATATTTTGTTGAATGAATCGAATAGATTTGTGAAACAATCCACAATGATAACAATTTCTATAATTAAATAAACTTAAAATCCTTTGCTGTGCGAACCAGTTATTGTGAAAATTGCCAAATAAATGATCCTTGTAGTTTTTAGAATTGTGTCAGTGTGTGGTAGTTGAGTTTAACTGAATTTACTAATCGTCTATTAGTACACGGTTTGTTCAAGGATATAGTCGCTTCGAGATTCTAAAGCTCCAATCTAGTTTTTAGAGGCGTTTAATTTGTGGTTCAAAATCCGCGAAACTTACTTGAATAGATCGCCATAGCCTACAGTACCAACTGCTTCAAAATGCAAATAAATGTATCAGTTTTCCTCCTACTCTTTCTATACTTCTCATATTATACAGTTCGTTTTAGAATATAGTTAAATCCTGAGAGACATCACTGATGAGAAAGACTAAAACTAGTCTTTCTCATTTTTAAAGTTCCCCCCGGCCTAGATTGCTATTTCCAACTTCCACAGAAAAAATAGTCAAAATTGTGTCATACCATATATAAAGCATATAGTAGGTACAATGTACATTATCAGTGTATTTCCATTAGTGTCCTGATGTTCCATTTTCACTTGACTGAGAGAACTGTCTCTATCTTTTTTTGATTGTCACTCCAATTCATATAGAAACTCTAGATGTATCCAGTTTAGTTCAAACTTTATAATCTCTAGGGGAAACCAGATCACATGGGAAATTTTGATTCAGGTGCTTCACAAATTTGTGCCTATGTAGTATGTACGGTTGGAGTACTAATTTCAATAAACAGATTATGTTTACGTTTACATGTATTAGTATTTTTTTATTGAAGATTAGGAGAAGTTTATATATATGAATAGGTTCTTTTATAAGTGAAAAGATTATTCATTTTATTATTAGCATGAATTCAGGAACAAGTCTACCAGTTGGTAATTGATTTAATGGTCAGCATCTTGACCTGGGTTGGTGGTTTCATAATCTAACCATTTTAACAATTGCCAGATACCGAAAGAGATTAATGAACCAGTAAATGGACCGACCCAGTAAATCCAGTGGTAGTTTGGGAATGATCTTGCAGCAACACATGGGCCGAAGGATCTAGCTGGGTTTATACCAGCACCAGTGTAGTAAACACAAATTAAATGGGCAATGAATAAAGCAAGACCAATCCATAATGGCGCAAGATAAGTAGCTTTATGTTTCTCAACGGCTAAGAATAAAACAGTAGTACATAAGATAGTAGTTGCGAAGGCTTCTAAGAAGAGACCTCTACTTCTTGAAGCATCACCACCTAAAGCGTTAGCAAAAGCAATTGGACCTGGAGTCATGGCAGAAGCAGCACCTGCTGCAGCCATACCGGCAACCATTTGAGCTAAGAACATTAAAGAACCTCTCAATGGTTGAATCACTCTAGCTAAAACTAAAGTTAAAGTAATAGCAGGGTTTAAGTTAGCACCTGAGACTCTGTAAAAAATGGCTACTGCAACACCAACAGAACAGCCGAAGCCCAAGGCAATCATAACTAATTGGTTTGGGTGGGAACCTGGGTCAGCTACATCAACATCTTGGTTAGCAATTTGAACAATGACGAATGCAGCCCATAAGAACATGAAGGTACCAACGAATTCACCAATAACTGCGACAAGATGGTTCCTGAAGATGTCATTGAAACCCAACTTAGAAGATCTTGGTTGATATGGTGGAATGTATTCAACTTCTGATTGAGCCTCAACATCTTGAGAAGCTTGAGTTTCAGTAGCAGTCATTTTCAATAATGTGTTTGGATAGTAATATTGAGCTGAGCAATTTTAAGGCAGATCCCTTCTCTATATACTAGAGAATTTAAATCCAAGGGATTTTTTTTTTCTCTAACACTTATATGCAATTTGATGTACCTTATCCATCCAATTTGTTCCATTTTCCATTTTAGGCCAAAACCAATTTAGTACCAAACTATAATGATTAGTACTTGACAGTTATAAGGTGTAATTATGGTGCACACCGATGCATAATACTGCATACCGAATTTCAGACGTGTAGTTTTTTTGAAATTATAAGGCAAAAGGCTATTTAGAAACACGAAATCACTCACTTTGAAGTTTGAAGTCTGAATCTGGAATAATATTTTCGACTTATGTATATGTACTGATTCATTGATTTATCTTGTAACCATGATCAATACGATACTGTTTTCTTAGGCACGGTGAGCATTATGATGTTGTTCTTTAGTCTCTTTAGAATTTATTCGACCAGAGAACCTTAGATTTAGCTGAAATATAGATGAATTCACCATATATTCTATTTTAAGGTACCGTGTGAGTGGATCTTTTCATTCCAAAGCTTCAAAGTTCACTTACACATGAAACATAAAAACATATTAAAACATTCAAAATTCTTACTCCAATAATTACAAGTAAACATAATCTGATTATGATGACTTGAGTTACTTTTACTTTACTTTAAAATATAATCAATCATAAAGAATCACTATAAATTGAAATCACTTTATATATAACATATATGTTATTGCAGAATAATTCTTAGGGCTAGCTGTAAGCTACGAATTACTACCTATATATATAATACCTATAGCACAGTTCACTCATAGTTGCCGTATAGTATTAAAGTTCACTTACAATTGAAACTAGCATTTTTTGTTGCCTCAAAAACTAATGAAAAATCTGGTGAATATATAAACCAAATTACAGGTGCTAAATGATCATAAGATCTCCCATTCGGCCTTGAAAACTAGTTATTCTATACGTTTGAATTGGGTTGAAAGTTGAAATCAAACAGCAACATGTTTAGCCTTGATGCTGGTCTTTCAACTGAGCGCTCAGCCTAGTTATCAGTGTACTATTCGTATATCGTTTTCATTCGTACAACGGTTGCTATATAACTAATTTATCTAGTTTCAAGTTTCAATTTTCGATGATGTGCACTCTTATCCATTCGTACATATGCACTAAAAAATTCTGGAATCATCTATATTTTTATATCCACAAGCTACTGTGGCGTTTATGATTTTATTTCGTGTTTAAAATGCTTTATTTGGTTCTCCTGCATATCCTACCTGAAAACTCATCTATAGAACTTTAAGAAATAAGACTATATTAATATATGTCTTCTCTGTTGCATTTAGCTGTATCACGTGTTTCAAATTTCATGTTGTTTAGCTCTCCAGTCCTCTTGAATATTGTCGTTCTTATTTTACTGGTTCAACTTACAAATTGTTGAAAGAAGTAACAGTCTATTGTTATTTAAAAAAACAGTGTTACGTTTGTGCTATTTTTTAGTACTCTTTATGAAACCAGTGTAGTCAACTGTTTTTCAATTGATTTAGAGTAATCATTATGAAGTAACAACCTAATACTGGGATCAATTCATCCTTATATGATAATGATAAGTTGAACATAAGCATAGCTTATCTATTCACTTAATAGCAACACAGGAAGATATCAACTAGCAATCTTTGAATCCAAAAATTAAACAGCGACTATACCAATTTGAAAAGCAGATAAAAAACGACTATGCCTATTATTATTTTAGAATAATAAGCATTTATAAATTGGTAAGATTGAAATACACTGAGCCAATATAAATAAATCCAATCACTGCTTTTTTATACCTCTCTATAATTCAGATAACTCCAGGTGTTGTTCCATTAGATGTCTCTTCAGGAAAAGAATTAATAGCTTGAGACAGATTAAATCCTCCAAGAAGTTGATCATTTCCTTTATCCATGCCCTTTTAAACTCTCATGTTCCATAATCAAATCGTGTATAAATCCACTAATATTCAAAAATGATACCCAACTGATCGCTTAGTTTGCTCATGAATTAGTTAATTACTTGATAGTTGAATAATTTAATTCAACTTTAGTCTAGAAAAAGCTTGGTATCAAAATTCTGATTTCAGTTTTCTAGTCTCTCCTTTGAATATCCTATGATTAATCCGATAGAAATTCATATACTTAATTTCGATTATATCACTGAAGTAAGAAAACCAATTAGAAGCTAAAAAAACGCCATCAGACTGGAAAGCCCTATTTAAAGATCCTTCTGCGGGTTCAACTGAGATGAACCTGAATAATTCATCTTATATATATATATATAAAATTTTAATGATTAAAAATGTTTCTCTATAGGCTATCAATCTCTTGAAATAGACCTTAATTTCAATTGTGATATCATTTTTCAAATTTCACTGGACGCTGTAAACCGGTAGGAAACGCTATTTGTTAAACAAAGATTGAAATAGTAAATGGAGGAATAAATAGAGCTTTAAATAAGAGGTTTTTATATTCTTTTACATAAGAAGAAAACACTTTTCAATTTCGTGAATATTTGTACCATCTACACTACTGAAGAATAAACTTCGCAAGTTAGTAGTAAGTAGTGCTAAATTCTTTCTCCTGATTTAGTGAGAGCTCCGCCTAACTCTCAGAAGAGCGGTTCAGAAATTACCGACATAAGGGTAAATAACCGTCCGGATCAAATTTTCGTATTCGCAAATATAATTGGGATCACTAGTTAAAACAAAACCCACAAACCCATACACTACCAAAAAAATATTAAAGAACTGTCAACTCAAACATCAAAAACTACTTATTATCAGCAAGTATATCATACTCACGAAATATGAACATAAAATCAAAAGAGAAAAAGCTTCTAAATCTATTCTATTTGAATAAAAACACCCATAGTGAAAATATCCTAGCAACCGCTTTAATGATTGATCCCAAGAATATGTCTTCCTCCTCCATTTACAACTACTCTACCTGCTCGACGAAAGGTCCAATGGCACAGTGGTATGCCTGATGTGCTTCATATCAAAAATCCTCAGTCTTTAAAGTATAACAACTTAGTTGAGGTATCATTGGATGTTATTTTATTGAGTGAGAGTCAATTAATAACAGAAAATGATGATCAAATACAACTTCAGCATTTGAACAATAATTTCAATAGTAAAAATCTAAAATATTTGGTTCTTTTTGATACAAATTTCAAAAGGCCTATATTTTGTATGTTAACTAAAAATTTAGAATTGAAACTATTCATCAATCAAAGTTTTAAAGAACATAATGAATTCAACCTAAAAAGTTTACTAATATCATTATTAGAACTAGCGTCTGATGTTATATATGAAAAAATAACTAATGAATATCCTAATGAAATTAACGAGCTAAAACTTTTGATTTATTTAAAGAAAAATCAATTTGAATCTGAATCTAAGATTTTGATAAAGAATTTAAGTTGGTTAGGAGGTAAATTAATATTCGATGACTCTGAAGATACCAATAAATACAGTGATTGGTATATTTTAGAGTTTGAAGTTTAAATAATTCTAATAAAATACACAATTAATATTTTGCTTAATAAGATATTGATCTGTAATCATCTATTCCTTTAGTAATTCAAGAATCTTTTCTTTACCTTCGCTAACACTAACTTCTGGTGAGACTTGAACTCTTTTAACTAATAGCTTACCATCTTTGAAAATCCAATAAGACCTTTTGATACCACTTGGAGCCTTTTTAGCACCTAACAATCCAATCAATTCTTTCTTTGGATCTGATAGTAAATCATATTGAAAATGTTGCTTATTTTTGAACTTTTTTTGTGCACTTGGTGAGTCAGCACTTATACCTAAGATTAAAGCAAATTTACTTAATTCATTATAATTATCTCTAAACCCACAAGCTTGTCTTGTACAACCTGGAGTACTTGCTTTTGGATAAGCGAAAATTAGAATGACACTGTTTTTAGCAGCTAGATCCTTTAGATTTAGTTCTTCTTCATCTTGGTTTAATAGAGTTAGACTTGGAATATCATTCCCAACTTCTAATTCTTTGATCTTTGATGGAGATTCAGTTTTGGTGACAGTTGCCTTTTTGGCTTCTGTATGTTTTGGTTTAGTGACTTTGGAGTCAGAAATATTGGCTTTAGAAGCTTTGGTGGCACTTCTAGTAACACGAGACATCGTGATTTTAGTTTGTGTGAAATTTGAAGAATAAATGATAAAAGGAGTTATGTGGCTAATCTCGAAAATTAATTTGAAATAATCTGTAATATAAAAAACAAAACCACTGAAGAAAACTGAAAATAATGAGAAATTTATGGAATTTACTAGTGAATTTCAAAAGAACGATAAATCAACTAATCATCCGCCGAGTTATAGTATCATTAGATATATCATATCTCGAGATTGCGTGGTAAACTTGTTTATTGATTATATAATGATTACGTCAGGTGTCAAGATATCAAGACTGAGGAACAAAGAAAATTTTATTTATCTCATCGCATAAGTAGTAACAAATTTTTAATTAATTACAAGAATATAAATAATGGCTAAAAAGAGTATGCTGCTGTCTCTAAACTTAGTAGCTCACAAAAATACTAACAACTCCATCTCAATAGTCTCTAAACGTTCTAGGGCAGCTAGAAGAAACGAAATTGACGAAACAGATACAACAGATTTGAAAGGTCTTCCTAGAGTTGAGAAAACAGATGTCACAAGTGCTATAATTAGAGCTACTTTAAAGAAAAATGAAAATTTACTACATAATAAACTAGCAAAGAAAGAAGTGTCGAAAGTTTCTAAAGTAAAGAAGACTCCTTCTGCAAACTTAAGTAAAGATAAATTAGCTAAAGCTTTAAGTTTGAGTGACAGATTAGAAGTCAAAGTGTTGAAAAGTAAAACAAGGGCTAGAATGGTTCAAAGTGCGAGAAAAGCCAACTGGGATACTATTAATAGTTTAGCTATGAAGGAATTAGAAGGTGGTTATAAATCAAAAGAAGAAGAAAAGGCTGAAAGCGTCGAAGTAACTAAAGAAGAAGGTATGGATGGTGTTGAATTATTTGGAGATGATGACGAAGAACAAGTCGCTACTGAAAAGAAAGTGCCGCAAAAGAAGAACATTTTTAACTTGTTAGGTGAAATTGAAGCATGATACGTTTATACTTTAAATGAATCATTTTTTTTATTTCGTTGCTCAATCAACATATTACTCACTGAATCCTAATTGAGTGTGGCAGTCGTATCAAATCATACCCATTAAACACGAACTCACTAATATAAAAAATAGAACTAGAAAAGTTCTTCAGATGCAAATTCATATTCTAGCATATTCTTAGAATTGGTTCCGACACGTAAACAATTCGCGAGTATCATTCATGTAGCTGTTCCAACTTTTTTTTACCACGTAACTGTTATCATTCCTCCAACATCAGAAAATAACTATCATTCATAATGAGACTATCCTCAATTACCATACCAACCGCCGTTTCTATCCTAGCAAGCTCAGTCAATGCTGATTTAACCGAAGATTTCGTCTTCAAACCATTCGATAAATCAATTCTATCAAGTTCTTCGTTCTTTGAACAATTCGAGTCTGAAGATTGGGCTCAATTATGGAAAGTTTCCAAAGCTAAAAGAGATAACGAATTTACTTATAATGGTGAATGGGCTGTTGAAGAATCAATTATCCATCCAGGGTTCAAAAATGATAAAGGTTTAGTTTTGAAAACGCCTGCTGCTCATCATGCTATTCATGCACAATTACCAACCCCATTTATTAACGTTGACAATACTTTGGTTTTACAATATGAAGTTAAATTGCAAAATGGTTTACAATGTGGTGGTGCTTATGTCAAACTATTATCTACAGAAGGTTTACCAGATGAAAACACTGAATTCAATAATGAAACCCCATACCAAGTCATGTTTGGCCCAGATAAATGTGGTATTACCAATAAAGTTCATTTAATCATCCGTAGAAAAGACCAAAATACTGGTGAATATGAAGAAAAACATTTAGTCGCTCCACCAACTTCAAGAGGTGTTACTACTACTACTTTGTACACTTTAATCATTGAACCAAGTCAAGATTATCAAATTAGAATCAATGGTGATATTGCTAAATCTGGTAATTTATTAGATATTGGTACCTTAAAACCAAGTTTGAATCCTCCAGCTGAAATCTATGATGAAAATGACACCAAACCTCAAGATTGGGTTGATGACGAAACCATTCCAGATCCGGAACAATCTGAAAAACCAGAAGATTGGGATGAAGATGCTCCAAGTTTAATCCCACACCCAGAACAACTTTCAAAACCAGATACTTGGGATGAAGATGCCTTAGAATACATTCCAGATCCAGAAGCTACAAAACCAGAAGATTGGGATGATGAAGAAGATGGAGAATGGGTTGCTGCTTTAATTCCAAATCCGGAGTGTCAATTCCATGGTTGTGGTAAATGGACTCCTGAATTAATTCCAAATCCAAATTATAGAGGTAAATGGAGTCAACCAATAATTAAAAATCCAGAATATAAAGGTGAATGGGAACCAAGGTTAGTTGATAATCCAAACTACTATGAAGATTTGAGACCATCTGATTTAGAATCTATTGGCGGTATCGGTTTTGAATTATGGTCAATGCAAAACAACATCTTATTCGATAACATCTATTTAGGCCATTCTATTGCTGAAGCTGAACTAATTGGTAATGAAACATTTGTTCCAAAAGTTGAATTAGAACAACAAGCCGTGTTAGAATCCTCTCCAAAAGAAGAAGTTTTAGCCAAAGAACCAGAAACTGGCTCAGTCGAAGAATTAAATGAGCAACCAGACTTAATTCAAAAATGGACTGGTGATGCTCTCACGTTCATTCAAGAAGGACAGAAATATTTCGAGGACTTCTTAGAAAATCCAACTAATACTTTGAGTGAAAGACCACTTGAAGGTGTTATCTATATCACAGTTGCAGTTTCTCTCTTCTCTTTAGTCTTATCAACATTCTCTTCAGTCTTGGGTCTTTTTGCAACATCTCAAATTGAAGCCCCTTTAAAAGAAAAGAAAGACGATAAAAAGGCTGGAAAAGTCGAAGAAGTTATTCCAATCGAAGAAACTTCTGGTGCAACTGGTGTTGAAACTAAAAGAGCTGAATAATGAGAAGTGCTATTTGATTCATATATATAAGTTATAACCGTATCTGATTTTTTTGATACTAACTAAAAGATATTATATTGTAGGACCAATTTTGTGACCCGTTTAGTTCTCCAGCTGTTGATATGATACCCGAGTTTCATGAAGTTCGTGCGTATCAAAGAACTAAGCTCTCACCACCTAGACTAGAGTTATGATGTATTGAGTTCCAATGAATTGTATGGATCTTTATACGCCATTCGCATAGGTAAATGCAAAATTCAATAAAACCTTTAATTTAAATTGAAGGAATAACATAGTTTAACTGAAATTATAAATTAACCAAATTTCATTAAGGATTACTAAACAATTAGGTACATAACATAGTTGAAATAGGAAGTGCTAACCTATTTCATAAATCTCAATCATTAGGAGATGAAAATCTTTGCATGGAGTATGCTTTAATTAACCTAGACATATTAAGACAAATGAGACTAATGGAACGAAGAAACAAATCAACTGTGGACAAACAACCATATATTCCTAGAACTGTTATACGGTCAAAGTGATGCTTTAATGAACAATATAGAGATTGTATAGATATAGCAAGAGAATATGGACCTCCTACTCTATTCTTAATAAATAACCCAAACTCTATTGATATTGATGATAAAGCACCTGAAATACAAAGTGTTAGAGTATTTTTAGAACGGATAGGCACCTTAATGTATTACATAAAAGAAAGACATACTGTTCAGACTTTGAATCCATTATAATTTTCCAACAAGATCAAACTTTAATATTTGAAAACTGTCACATTCACATTAATGACGATACCGCTCATATTATGTGTAATCATGGTGAAAAACCGTCTTATTGTGAAGAATGTAGAGACAGTTATCTTCTGTTTCTTATATAGAATTTTTGGTGCTATAGAATCCATTAATCACTGGAATAATAAATATGTAATTCTCTAGAACAATTTCGGAGACTGTATTTGGAATCTGTGACTAATGGAATTTTCTCGAGAGTAATTTGTTAGTTAGTATATGGAATACGTAACAACAGTGAACTGTGAACCGGCTGCTCTTTTGACTGTCTCAGCAATTTACGGCGACTAATGAGATTCAAATTTGGCGCCGTTAAAAATTTCTCCTGTTGTCTATCGAGTGTACCGCGTGTGTATATAGCATGCAAGCTGGCTTTAGTATATTTATCTCCTAGTTTATCAATTGTACCTACTTGGCACTGTGCAAGCTCAGAATATTGCAGTGTAGCTTTATAATAGACTGTAATTACAATACTTAAATCACTTTTGTTTAGGGATTTTTGGTATAATAAACTCATTCAAATGCTGATGAGTATTGATTGGCTTTATATTCAATCAATCACCAGACTCTATATGGATATTCCAAAGACTGATTCAAAGTTTGAGAATTCATATATATATATATATCCACTACTTGGTGAAAAGTAATCAGCTGGTTTGTGATAAACCTTTTGGCTCGATTAAAAGCCTGAACTGCTTCAATATTGTTATTTGAGAAACTGCTGGCTTTGGTAGTGTGATTTATCTGGTTGGGACGGTAAATAGTGCACTATCTGTGGACTCTGGAGTGCGGAGTGATTCTGAGTGCGTGAAGAAATGCTAAAGAAAACCTATTCGAGGTCTTAATCTGTAAAGAACCTACTTACAAAGGGGGGATTAAACTATAGACTATTATTAACCAAGGAAGAGTAATCTAATGTTTAATTGAACTAAGTTATATAGATTATTAAATGAAGAGTCTATCCTAGCTTATGATATTCTGTCTCTTTTCTAATTCGGTTACTCTGACTTAGTTGCCCTATAAAAGCTTGACACGTAACGTCTGTTATTAACCTCTTTGCAGCTGGACCCTATTGAGATTAAAATTCGAAGTGAATCCCGTCTTGGATATGACTATAGGGGGATCTAATAGGGTAAGACGGCGAGTTAAGAGATAAGATTTGAGAAGAAAACTATAAGAAGGGTGGACCTCGCTCATGGTTTTGTATAATATTGATATAATTAACGATCCATCTGAGTAAAACTTTATAGTAAAACTAGAAAAAAAATAACTATTCCGACCGAGTTTAATATTTAAACAGACGCTGTTCTTTTTTTTTTTTTTTTTTTTTCTGAGTCCTTTATTTCGGACTTCAAAGCTATACAATTAAACAGATTGTGTAAGGGATTTCTACCATACCCTTTTTTATCTTCTCTAGAGACTAGAATCCCCAGCTTAAACTTTTCCTTCTGGGTGTGTTCCATGCCAATTTCAGCATCTCTTCAGTCTTGCCAATTTTACCCTGTTCAATTTTGGCGTTTTTTTTCCTGTTTTTTTTGATACTTGCTAGTACATTTTTCGTAAGATATATTTACCGTTTTACGTTATAAAGTATATGTCGGACTTGAAAAAATAATAGATATAATCCAGAATTTGATATATATCTTTAATTAATTATCGTTAACAAATTTTCTGCATGCATTTCCAGTTTTTATTTTTTTTGTTTCTTTTCGATCAAGAACATATCTAGCATTAACATGGATGGCCCTTGGCCCTTGGGCAATGGGCATCATTGTAAATGTGCGCAGGTTTCTCAATCGAACTTATATATCAATGTAAAATCTTGGGGCAGAACAAGACAACTTAAAACCGAACTGTAGAATAATATTTTAAAACCGAACTGTACGAGAAAAAAGGTGAGTTGAGACTTGAGTCAGCCCATAACTACCCAATTTAAACCAACTTCCTTATATATATGTTATCAAGAGTTGACCTCGGTTTACATTCTAGACCGTGTTTACCCTAATTACTGACGTAGCTTTAGTGAATGAGTTTATAGTGTTGAAAATCAAGTCATCCTAGGGCTACCACTAGTGACTGGACATATAGATCAGTGTACATTGTACGTTTTTGTTTGATTGACCTGACAAGCTAAACTATGGCCGATTGCAGATTCCGAATATACCAATCATTGTATTTATCGGTACATCTTCAAAGTCATCGAATTTATTAATTTGCCTCCTAACCAACTTAAATTCTTTATCAAAATCTTAGATTCAGATTCAAATTGATTCAACAATTTAAAGAAATTTGGAATCCCGACTTGAAATTGATATATGTAAGTGTTTTGAACCGTAATTTGTTGTTATTCATTAGTTAATGCTCAAGACTCAATTAACCCTTATAGTAGTTTCATCAATGTTACTCACATTTACTTGCAATGACACAGATCCTTATGGAGTGTTAAAAAGCACGTAATTATTGTTTAGTATGAAATTATTAACCTTTTTTAGTACACCAGCTTGAGATATTTGGTAAAAATATGTTTAGTTTGGAAGTAGCTTTATCTACAGAATTACCGAAAACGTGGTATACGCTTGTTGTAATATAATATACATATATTGTTATGTATTCATAATCACTTAGCCCAAAGCCCAAAGCCGATACACGAGTTCACTGTTCTTATTTTTATATTATATGATTTTCATTACAGCCTATAGATTTTCTTGCTTGCCATTTTCACAAGTTATAGAAAGGGGCGAAATACTCCCCAGAATGATATATTGTTTAGTTTAATATAGTCCAATTCTCATTCCATTAAAAAAAGTTTTAGATTCGTTTAAACACAAGGTATATAGGCTTAATTCCTATTTTTCTACAGCTTTACTGCTATTTTCAGCTTAAGAAAATCTAAATGATTGGTTTTTGTTATCAAAAAAAAAGAGAAATATCTTTTGAGTTTGTAGTACCAGTCAGATAGTAATATTTTTCCGATCTGTTAAGTCGCAAAGAATATTATTTTCGAATATATATATACGAACATCATGATTCATGTATGCAGGTATATGTGAGATCTTAATTGGAAAACGAATGAATTGAAGGTGCGTAGACTTGAAAAAAAAATAGTACTGGGAATTTCACGGTGTTATTATATGGAATATATTGGATCCAATTTGGTTTTTATTGGTTACCATAGTAACTATTATATAGTAAATGTACTATATGCACATGTGTGCTAAGTTCTAACTTATATATTTATGACATCATCATATTTGTGTGCAGACTTATTATCAATATATAAATTTTAGCTATAGGGCAGCTCACTGCGCACTGCTCACGCTTGAAAAAACTTTAATTTTTGGTGTATACATGTGGAAGACCAATTTTTTAAAATATAAAACCATCAGATACTAATAAATTAGATGAGAAGTGAAGACTTAAAAACGATTCCAAGCTAGAGAAACTGATGGTATCAATTATAAGAGATTTAATAATCAGAGCTGCGTTGAAATTCCATTGCATAGGTTGATGTGTTTTACATTAATTCTTGAATTCAAGTACATATTGTAATACTGTAACTATAAGTAATCATAGATCGAAGGGAAAGCTAGAGCATGAAATTGCAACAGTATTTATATAACAACAACAAAAACTAATCTTCAAACATACAGCGTAGCTTCGAATATAGTACCTTATACATAAATGATATATAGACACCATATATATATGGTTTTTGAATTGATCGTTACCTGTACTTTCCGACAATCTTGGATGTTATTTTTGATAATTAAATTCTAGTATCTACAGGTAATAACGTAAAGTACAACTAGGTATATAGCTGTTTAGTTATAATGGGATTTGACAGCCCAGAACTCAAAAAAATGGAATGAAAATACATAAACAATTAATGCAGCAATATAAAGAACACTGTAAGTGCTATCATCCATCCATCTATATATATATATATATATATGTATAAGTAACAAGTTGTCATAATTATGCTATAACTAGCTATAAATTCTACAGCTATCTTCATTGAAAGTTCAAAAATCAAGACTTAAGAGCATGAGTTATAAGCTTACTCCTTTTGTTATCGATATTTTGAACTAATTGCATATTTATCTGGCTGTTTTCTCCTAATCTAATGATGATTAGGGTTAGATAATGAAAATGTTTTAACTTTCAGAATAACCCATTTTGATTTTTATATATATATGCTTGAATTGTCAGTTGTATATGGTAATAGACAGTAGAAACCTGACTAAACAATGACATACAGTTGCAACGGCATACTTAATTAGACAGTTAGTACTAATCAATAACTATCATACTAAGGACAATGATTGTGTTTACTGTTTGTGAATAACTTACAATTTCACACAGTTGCAAACTATCTTTCTTCACAGACTAAGCTCATATTACTGGACCAAGTAGGTCAGTTTTCAGCTAGTAACTAATTCTCCGTATATAAGAGATAAATACTTCATGAATCTTAATGTGCCAAAACTTAAGTAAAATGTGTATAATATATATGATTACCAATTTTTTGGACTGAAGCTGTGAATTCATATTAGTAAAGGTGGGACACTACATTTTATATAGATAACTTCTCAAAGCTGAGCTCTTCTTCTCCGCACTACAAAAGTGTAAAATATATCTATTATCTATTTAATTATCTAAGTTAAAACTGTTGGCTTATAGTATCTTTCAAGCGATGAATTTGAAAGGTCCATTTTGATGTTATAATATATCGAGACACTGGGTGTGGGCACTGGGTGGTGGCTACTGCATATACGTTTCTTACATCCGCCTCTTACATTATGAGAAGTTAGAACTGTAAAAATGAGAACTAGTAATACCGTACGCTTATAATTTTGTAAGTTAGCTTGAAACTTTAGTTGGTGAACTCACTGTTTTTGACAGAATATAACAGTATATGTAGTCACTATAATGACTGACCATTCAGATTCCTTGAATCAGTTAGGGTTGAGCTTATTTATCTATCAAAGTTACCTATGGGAAAGATACTTAGTTGAAAGACTAAATCTATAGAGATATATCAATATATTTAGGTATAACTTGATCAAAAACCGTCACACTCCAAGGATTCTGCAGTGTAGACGCACAGTCTGTGCAGCACTGAGCTGTTTGCAGTATAAATATATATATATATATATATATATAGAGCCTGGTTGACGTTAATTAAGGGTATATATAATTTACGGCCGTATCGAGCTACATATTTCCGGCCCGACACTCATTTTTTGTGCAGATCAGATCTACAACTATAGAAATTTCTATACTAGAGTTTAAGTGTTTAATGCACGAGTTAGAATTTAGAGCAGCTATATAGTTATCATATATATATATAAGTAAGTTTGAAGTCAGAACCCAAGAAGTCAAGAGTCAGGAATCCTAGACTAAGGAACCAAAGGTGAACTGCTTTTTTTTAAAAAAAAAGAGAAACTATGATATATTTAAGAGGATGGAATATACTTAACTATTTGAGTTTGAGAGTTGAAATCATTGTTTTCCAACATTAACATCTTTCTATTCAACAAACCTCTGATCAATACTCACTTATAATCTGACACAATTTAAAAGTTTTTTAATTTAATTTAAAAGTTTTATTTATATGCAAAGTTAGTTGATGCATTTCGACGCATAAATAGTAAAATATTGCATATCTAAGTACAATGATTGGATGAATGTTACATGTTCCACAGTTAGATTCTAGAAGATGAACGATCTAACGGAGTAAATCAAACTGTAGAACTAAAAAAAGATTGATTTGAACCTTGTACAACATTTCACGTCTTTTTTGCAGAAGTTAAATACCTCCAAATATCCTCATTTTGACAACTCCAGTATCAGATCATGATAATTTTCCCAACTATCATTATCAATCCATTGAAATAGGTTCAGGAATCTGGTATAAGACGTATATACTCATTACCAGACTAGATTTATTCACATCATATTGCTCATCAACAAGACGCTTATGTCCAAGAGTATACAACTACCATGTTTCAATCAATGCATTTAGTCAAACTTCCTAGTCTTCACGATATATTTCCAACTCATCGGAAACAACAAGTGAATCAGGACATCACTTATTCTAAAGATGAGAGTGTTTCTGAACCATTGATCCATAGTCCAATCCCATCCCAGATGATGAACTATACTTATATCAATTACCAAGCACCTCCATCCCCTGACTATCATCATATTTCTTCAGAACAGCAGGTATCCCCTTCATATATCCTTGTTGTTCCTAACTCGCCATCATCTGTTCACAATCTGGAACATAACACTCCACGTCATCATTCTTATTATCCTCATGAACAAAGTCTTGCACAACTGCAACAAATCCATTCTCAAGAACAACAGATGCAACAGCACTATTCTCAACAGCAGCATATTCATCAACATCAAATTCAACAAGAACGAAACTTACTTTATCAACAGCAACAGATGATATTACTTCAGCAACAGCAACCTCATTCACAGTCCCAAATCTGTCCACATACTCATGTAAATCCTAAAAGTTACAGAGTTCAAAAGCATTCAATCACAAGGCAATCAAATGCCTGGTCTTATGAAGATGATTGTTTATTGAAGTATCTGAAAGAAGTTAAAAATCTAGGGTGGAGAGAAATTTCATTGCATTTTGATCATAGAACAGCAAATGGTTGTCAGTTCAGATGGAGAAGAATCACTTCAATTGCAAAAGCTTCTCCTGATAAATCTAAAAATAGATTAACTTTTGTTGAATCTGAGCTGGCAGCTGAGCCTGGATTCAATCAAGTTACTGAAATTGAAAATACGAGTAAAATTGCTGAACCAGTTAATAAAGAAAGTGCTGGTTCCTTACACAGTATTTTGAATTGAAGTTGAGGTGGATATCACTGTGGTTTAAAAAACACAATCCCTACTTCAAGTTCAATATCGGTCTGTCTATATTATTTTACATGACGTTTTACGAAAGGAAAATTTTAGTTCTTACAGGCTTTGCTATGTATAGTATATCTTCTTAGCCGTTTTATTTATTCAATTTTAGTGTCTATATAGTCTTACTTAATCAAGCTAGCTACGTTTTAGACAAGTTGTAGTTAATTAAATTTCTCTATTCTTCTGTAATTGATTTCATATCAGAAATTACTAAAAAGTAGCTCAAAGACGTATTTCTCATAAATCTCACTAGTAGATTTTAGGTAATGTTCAAGTCATTTTAAACTACATAGATACAGAGCAAAATAGCTCAAAGATCAAGTTAGCAGTTAAATTATTATTTAGTGTATAATAGAACTACTTATAACGATGATAAAACTTCTGGTATCGATGGAATTAGAATTTAGAAAAAGAGGAAGATATAAAGCAGTTGATAAAGATAACATAGTAAATCTTGAGTATATAATATGAAGTACAATCATCTTAAAAGGTTGAAATTTCTCACCAGACTGGCAATTCATTATGTCTACCTATATACAGAGTTTATTATATATGCAGCGTTTTATTATCCAGCTTGTTTAATAGTAATAGATGATTTTGTTTTTTTGCCTAAATACAGAACTTACTAAATAGATAGACCTTAAATTTTTGCCTATTTATTACTCTAGAGAATTACTCTAAAATTGACTAGCTCTAAACGATTTTTGATAAGAAGGTAACTCTTACCAACGTTAATATGGCAACATTAATATGATCTAAGAGTTTGAAATAACGATTTCTTCAGTTAATCGTACTAACATGTTTTTTTTTTTCATGTCATAACGAATATTAACGTTTAAATGGGAAACAACCAATTCTAACTTGAAAAATTAAAAAGTTGATCTAATTGTGTATTCTATTCTTTTAAATTTGAAATATAAAAGTAAACTTCATACCGAGCTCATTTTTTATGTAACAGAGTTTTTGACTTTATTTTCAAATATATTAGAGGTGTCCGTAACGAATCTTCGATTACTCATCAAATACTATCAATAGTACTAACAAGTCTATGTCTATAATTTAATTAGTTAACCCCATAACCTTTAGCATTAGCATGTTACTCCACAGAACACTAATATTGGTGCCCAAGCGATTCCAGCACACTCAATCAATCCCAACTTATGCGCATTTCATACTCACAAACAAGACACTAATATCAGTTCAAGGTCCCGATGCTGCCAAATTTCTAAATGGTTTAGTCACTTATAAGATGCTTCCTAGCTTCAATAAGAAAAATGAGATGACAATATCAACTAAAGAAGTGGATAGCTCGTTACAAATACAAAATTTTGAGTTACAGAAACATAACTGGGGTTGTCTGAAAGAATCGATAGAGACTAAAAATTTAACGATTAATAGAAATGGTATATTTACATCAATTTTAAATTCAAAGGGAAGGATAATTTCAGATCTTTTCATCTACCCTTTCAAATACTCCCCTCATCAAACTCAATACGAACCTAATTATTTAGTTGAAATTAGTTCAGATTTATCAAAGACTTTAATGAGATTATTTAAATTACATAAATTGAAAGCAAAAGTTTCATTTAAGGTCGTTGATGATTTGAAAATATGGTACATTTACAATGACCAATTACAAGATCTAACCTATGAATTACAAAAGACTTATTTTGATGAAGAATCAAAAGTTCTAAAGAATCCTGAAATTGCATTATCCAAAACCAAAGAATTCTTAAAAGATGAAAGATTATTTAATAAGAATATCAACACTGATAACATCATTGGATTCGCATTTGATGACAGATGCCCTGATTTTGGTCTCAAACTAATAACATCGTCCTCAATCAATAAAATCAATGAAATCATAAATCCTAACTATTTACCAATTTCAGATCCATCATCAATTGATATTTATGATAAGAGAAGATTCATATCAGGTATTCCTGAGTCACCAACTGAACTGACTCCTAATAAATACTTACCATTGGAATCGTGTTTTGAATACATGGGGGGTATTAATTTCGATAAAGGTTGCTATATTGGACAGGAACTAACTGTTAGAACTTATCATACTGGTATTGTTCGTAAGAGAATCGTTCCTGTGAAATTGTACAACTATGAATCAGATCCTGATGATATAGAGCTAGAAACTAAGGATGAATCTATCATCAATCAAGTTTTAGAAAATGTTGAAATTTACTCAAATCAAGTGGAAACTACTAAAGTTCTAGCGTCTTCACCATTTGGTAATTCCAATATGGTTAAAAGATCTAAGAAATCATCATCTGGTACGTTATTAAAAACTAATGGGGATTTAGGGTTGGCATTGGTAAGATTAGACGATTTTGCAAATGATGGAAAATTCTACATCGAAAATAATACTGAAAACCCAGAAACTGAAGCCAATAAGATCGGTATCAAGGCTTTCATCCCGTATTGGTGGCCTATTTAGTATTGATCGAATTTTTTCATAGCCTATTCAAAAGGGCTTAATGTACGCTGCGAGTTTAGGTATATAACATTTTAATCCATATTTTATACATACCATATAACAAATATTATTGGAATACTATTATACATTAAGTTCTATTTTGAGTTTTTTAGGTATGTGTATTTGCATTGAGTAGTCTCTTTTTCAATGTCAGTATCTCTTGTTTTAAATCATCATTATCTTGTTTAGTTATGAACAATTCAGCTTGCAAATCTCTAATTTTGAGGTTATAATGTTCATTTTCGAAATCTTCCTCTGAATCTTCAACCTCATTTAATCCTGGAAAAGATTCATCTTTGGTTTTGTAATCATTTATTAGTGGTGTTGTATTTCTTGAAGTTTTTTTAGCGCTGAAGATTTTCAATTCATCAATTTCCTGCTCTAATCTTTTAACGTTTTCCTTTTGTTTATTTAATTCAGTTTGGGAAACTTGTAATGCCTTCGATGTATTTTTAACAGAATGCAATGATTCTTTGTAATTTTCTTCGACTTTAGATAATTCTGAAATTCTATTTCTTAAGTCATCTAATTCTGAAGTATTAGATTTCATTGATTCGAATTCTTCACTCAACTGACCATATTTGTCTTGAAGTTCTTTATATTCTTCTAGTAACTCATTAATTTGAAAACGTAAAGTTTCAACAACTGTTGAGTCACTGTTTGAAGCGAATAAATCTTTAGCTTTAATTTCATCAGTTTCATCATCCCTAATGGTATACTTGGACATGAAGGCATCTAAACTAGAAGTCAATCTACTTGTTTCACTTAATGGCTTATCTTCGTCATCTTTTAACTCTATTGAAGTTCTTAACTCATTATGGTCAGCTTGTAATTTCTCAAACTTTAAACTCAATTCATTATATTTGAATTTCCAAGATTCAGACTCTTTCAAAGTTTCCTTAGTTTTAGTCAATTCTAATTCTTGAGACTTGATAATTTCATTCAATTTTTGTAAATCAATCAGATTTTTAGAAAAAATTGGTTCAATTTCATCAACTTTCGATTTTAATAGCTTATGATTTTCGATCAAAGTTAGATGATCGGTGTTCAATTTAATGAAGTTTCTTTTGAGTTCATTATCATCTTCAATTTCCTTTGGTTGTTCAGCAAGTTTGGATTTTAATTCTTGATTTTCTATTTCTAGTTTTTTTACCTTTTCACTAGCATTAACCGCTTGTTCATTAGTTTGCAATTTTAAAGTTTCTAATTCAGTTGATAATGATTTGATTATAGTTTTGAATTCTTCTTTCTCTTCATCTTTCAATGGACTAGCACTCTTTGAAGTTGGAACTGAGGTAATTGGAACTGAGTTAGAGTTGAAAGAGCCTTTATTTGATACAATCAGTTCTTCATTATATTCTTTATCGTCCTTTTTATTGAGAGCCTTTGGAACAACAGTTGCACCAACAATTCCTAAAGCAGAACCAAGACCTGCACCAAGACCAATAGCTGAGGCAACAACTGAAGTAGCACCTATACTAACACTTTGCGCAGTACTATTACCTGCTGAACTCAATCTATCGCCAACAGTATTACTGACATCATTTGAATCTGGAATATGAACATCTGAGGGTTTTGAAAAGTCAGGTATTTTGAGAGTTTCAGTAACACTTGAGTTATATTCAGTAATAGGAGTATCTTGAACAGCTGGCTTGTCTTTGATCGTCGAAATGTTATTAGCAATAGGAATACTAGGTGTTTCTTTAACAACAGTAACCCTTTTAACAGAAACTTCCCTTTTAACCTGCGAAACCTCATTTACAGTATCAGGGCCAACATCACTAATGACAGGAGCTAAAATTTCGTCTTCTTCATTTTCTAAATTAATAGAAGAATCATTATTAACATAACTATCAAAGAATTCAGAGACTCTTGTACCTTCCTTGATATAACTAGTGCCTTTTTTATCATCATGAAGAACTTGATCTAAAGAGTTATCAGCTGAAGAGTTAGATAGGTCAACTGAACGATCTTCTAATGGAGGTGGGATTTCCAAAGGTAGGTCTTCTTCTGGTGATGAAAATCCATTGATTTCAGCATTATTTAAGATTGGATTTGTTGAACTATATGAATTTGAAGTTTTAGGATTTTGATTATTTGGTATATTTGTGGTGGATAATTGCTGTTGAAAGATTTCTTCTGCTGTTTTTAGAGGTAGTTTACTAGTTGATGATTTTGAATGTGAACTATCATTCCCATCCCTTGAATCAATGTTTGTAACAATTCTTTCTTTAACCGGAGATGATTGTAACTGATTTGGAGGAGAGAGTATATTATTTTGTCTCAGATCTTTCGAATCTTGATAGTTTGCAAATTTTTCTTGATTTTGATTAGGTTTAGTTGGTGTTCTGTATTGATATAAACCTGGGATATATTTTGAAATATTGCGTAGATCCAATGTTGTTAATAAAGTCCCAACACCTTTATCATCATCGGAAGGTTCTAAATCATCGCCTATATTAGCATAATCTGGTAAATGACCACCAAGAATCAATAGTTGATCATTCTTCAAGATAGAAATGCTATGTCCATATTTACCTTCAGGTTCAAACTCTAACCCAACTGGAAAATCAAACCAGACTTTTGTTATAAGATTAAAAAAATAACAAATTGGAGAAGCATCACCTGAGATTGTTTTACCACCATGAATAATCAATAAATCTTTATATATCACAGAAGCGTGCTCTTCTAAAGGAGGTGGAATTGAACCAGTTGTAGTCATCAATTCCCATTTATCAGTTAATGGATCAAAAGTCCATAAATCATTGGTCAATTCTGTACCAGTTGAACCACCAAAGACCCATAATTTATTATCATAAACATCCATAGTGTGATTCGTTAAAGCAGGTGGTTTGATTGAGTTTTGAGGTTTGACCAATTCCCATTGAACATCAGGACGACGAAATGATGATAAATTAAAGACCAACAAATCATCATATAAGACATCATCTAATTGACCACCAAATAAATATAATTTTGAATCAAAGTTAGTGATTGCTATGACGCCAATAGAATGACCATAACGACCCGGAGGTTTTTGACCAACTGGATTAGGAACAGTCCAGGTATGAGAGTTCATATTGAAGAGATACAAATCATTATCAATCTCACCAGCATCATTAGTTACAGTATCACCACCAAATATAACATAAGCATTACCACATAAAGTTGAAGCATGACCAACTCTTGGAGCAGGAGAGTTTTCATAAATATCAACCTGGAACGTTTGAAAGGAGTTCTTATCGTCTTGCTTAATGATCCAAGTATCACCGTAAACAGAAGTATTATGAAGACCACCCATCACGAAGATTTCAGCCTTTTCATTAGCGATCGTAGATGCGGCGTGTCTATAACGGGGAAATGGACTTATTAAGAGCTTTGATCTTGACCAAGGTGAGACGTTTTGAAGATTGATAGCCTGTTGCTCTATAGAAGAGTTAAGTTGTAGCGGACGTTGAGGAGATCCATAATAACTGTTATTGGTATTGTTGTTGTAATTTTGTTGAGGAGTAGTATTTCTTTGAGGAGACCTTGGATTGTACAGATTGTTGTTATGATCATAACCTAAGATAGCTGGAGATTGAGAGTACCGCTGTGGTTGCAAATGGGTGCTGTTTGAAGCAGGAGTGGTATTATAGGAGGCACCTGGAGAGTTTGTAGTGTTGTAAGAAGAGATGTTTTGATTAGAGTAGTTGTTTGAATTAGAAGAGGTCTGAGGACTTGAAGAGCGCTGACTTGATGACGAAACTTTGTGAGAAGAAGGTGAGCGACTTCCATGATCCTCTTTCTTCTTCTTTCCAAACTTGAATGGAGCCATTTGCAGTTCAGGAAAAAATTTGAATTATATAAAGAATTTGTATTGTTTATATCATCAACGAAAACGTCAACAAATTGAAAATAGAAAAACAAAAATAGAGATATAATGACTAAGATATTATGTAAGCTCATTAATAGCTTTAGTCACTTTTTGTACTGTTTTAGGGATAAAACAACGTGATTTTTGTGTGGTAGCTTGGTCTTTTCCACTATATGAGGCTGAATCTTAGACAAGCACTGCGAACTGCTTTATTTTCACCAATTTATTCTTTTTTGCTACAATTCACACTAATTTTCTATTCATCGGAGATTTTTTGTGTTGATTTTTGATATCATTTTTTTGGGTATTAAATAATCTTCAAAACAACTTTAAATCGCTAAAATCGTTCCTGATATTCATAACACCCACAATTATACTCCTTAAAAGCTTAATAACACAGCCCAAGTCTCTGAGCCAACATTATACACGCTTTTTCCGCCAATTTCCATAGTTATTTATCATTGTCCTACCAATAGTTTCATAATACTCAAATTACAAGTATATGTCAATTTCTGATATGAGTGACGATCCAAGTGAAAAATTTGATACGTTCATACGCAATTTCGACGAGACTTTACAAACTGACACGTCTACCATAAAGACCTTAGGTAAATCACAAGCTCAACCCATTGAAGCTGATGCCAACACACAATTAATATCACCGATAAAATACAATCAAACCACAAACAGATTAAGTTCTCCACTGTTATCAACTCCTACCAAATCAAATAGAAATAGTATCACACTGGATAAACAACCTTTAAGTCCAGTGAATAATGAGTTTGATGACCCCCTTCATAAAAGAAACGTATCTACGGATGAAAGAATACGAAACCTTTCAAATAAAAGAGTTGATAGCTCACCAGCTTTCCTTACACCAACGACCAAGTCAGGAGGACTAACGAGATCCAATACCATGAGCTCAGTTAGACTGGGGTCCAAAAAAGGATTGAACTTGAACTTATCAATAAATAAACAAAAACTATCACCGTCATCATTACAAAAATTAAAATCACCAGAACAACAAAGTCATATTGAATCACCGTTGAATGGAATAAATTCTGATACAGGTAAATTTGAAAGATCAAGAAGAAGAACGAATTCAAGCATAAGTTCACATTCTTCAACAGCTCATGATCTAACTAAAAATGATTTTAATGATAGTCTCAGAGAATTAGCGTTAAAGGAAATGAAGATAATTGAATTAAAAGATCAACTAAAATTAATCCAACAAAGAATAGATAAAGAGGAAACTGAACTGAAAACATTAAAACTGAAAATTGGTTCAAATTTAAAAGAACTATCACCAGTTCCGAATCAAACGACTCCATCATTAGCAAGATCAAAAGATATTAGAAACAACCATCATATCTCACCAACCAGAGATCACTCTAATAAAAATATTGATACGAATATTCCCAATAAAACCGCTAATAGCAACATAAATAACAGTAGTAGAAGTTCAGAAGATAAATCTAAAAGACAGAGTGTTTGGTCAAGACCAATAACATTTTTAAATCAATTTGATCAAATATTACAAAATGAAATTGAAAGGTTAAATAGAGAAGCATTTCCTACAGCGGAATCAAATATTAGACAACATCCTGCTGAAAGTTTAAGAGAACGGAGCGAACCAAGAAAACAGATTCAACAAGATGATGAAGATTCCAATAAATTTAAAGCCGTCCTTGACAATACTGATAATAAAGAAGATGTTTTGTACACTGTCTCTAACTCATTATGGTCGTTTGTTAGTGAGGTTAAACAAGGTTTATTAGGTGATGATAACCCAGAAACAGATTTTTATCAACATTTACCAAGATCTAATGCTAATACAACCAATGGTACAAATTATAATAAAGTTGAACAAGAAATGGTTGCAATTAACGGTAAAAACAAAACAAAGTGAAAAAATATCTTATTAGGAACAGATGATTTTCATGAAACCTACATCAATCGTAACTTATAAATAAATTCAATATATCAAAGACTTAAAAATCATTATCATCATGTTTATAGTCATCATAAACGTCATCCCATGTATATTTTTCATGTTGAGTTTCACCAACTCTTCTTGCTGAATTATAAGGCGATGTTAAATCTTCTGCAGTTAGTCCTGCTAAAGGGTCAGGTAATCTGTTCCTTTGACTATTATTAGTATCTCTTAATTCTTCAGAAACTGCGTCTCTATTAGTTCTTTCGAATGAAGAGCTTGCTATGTTTACGTCGCGTTCAATATCACCACCATGAGCGTTATGAGTATCTAAGAAATCAAAGTTTGGTATTTCATTTGACTTTAATTGTTCTTTATGAATATCATTACCATTTGAATCAACTAGTTTAGATTGATCATCACTTAACTCAACTTTTCCCTCACTTACCATATTCATCAATTGTAAAAATTTAGAATTTGCGAATTTTGAATCGGTTGAAGTATTCATTACATTGGCAACTTCTTTCGCAATCGATTTAAATTCCTCATTTTGTGATTTAGAAGTTGGTAACTCCTCAGAGACTAAAGGTTGCGAGGAATGTTCCTTTTCAAGCATATTGAACTCATTTTCCAAGTAATTATCAAAGTTAGCTGAGTCATGTAATTCTTGATGTTCTGTTCTATGCTGTTGAGATGATTGATCTAATTGGGTATTAAATTGAGAGTTCAGCATCTGATTTGCTTGATTGAAAAGAACTTGAGACTGCATGAAATTTTGTTGATTTGATTGTCGTTGTGGTACTTGTTGTAATTTTTTAGACATGAATTGTGAACTCCAATCATTTTGATTTTGAGCTTGAACTGATGGACTTGAAATTGATAAGGAAGCAAATTCATTAGCCCAACCTCCAGATTTTTGATTATGAGCTAGTTGCTGTTGATGATGATGTTGGTGTAATTGTTGATGCTGGAATTTCTGGTCAAATATAGGATTAAATTGTTGTGATTGTTGATTTTGTTGTAAATGTTGTTGAAAATCCAATTCCAGTTGATTACTACCTTGTGTTCTAAAGGCATTTCTAGAGTGATTTTGCAGTCTAATTTGCTGATCTGCCTGGAGTGATCTATCCAGTTGCGCGTGGTTTGATAGCTTCTGTAAAGCATTTGTAGGTCCACAGGACATGTTGAGAGTTGGGTAAAACAAAAGATATTCAATGAGTGAAGTGGATTGAATTTATGACAGAACTATCTGCTTATATACAGAAAAAACACCAGTGCTCCATCTTTCCTGATTCGGCGGATTTCTCCGCCTTTCTTTTTTTTTGCCGTGGATAGAAAGGATTTATGAGTATCACGTGAAAGGTCACGTGCAAAGATTGATCTTCTCATTTTTTTTTTCGGACTAGTTTCAACATTTTTAGTACAACCATCACTAAATTCAACAAATTTTCATCTTATACCATGGCTAGAAATTTCTACTCTGACGACCAATCAAGCACACCAGTCCCAGGAACCATTGTTGCTGCAACTGATGTCCAAATTGAAGCATTGGGTCCAAATAAACTAATCAATGGCTCTTCAATCAGATCTCCCACTAAAATCGAACAACCATTATCAACTGCAAGAACTACTTTGAACTCGTGGATCAACTCCACTGAATCTACTATCGATACACTAACAACTAGTTTCCATGACAAAGAACATCATTTAGTCACCACTATTGCAAATTTACATAATCGTGAAGAAGATTTGTTATCCTCTGGTGTTTATATCTTAGTTGCGGGTTTGACTGGTACTATTATAACAAGAAGATCCAATCTTTTTTTGAAAGGGGTCATCCCTGTCCTATTTGGTACTTTGGCTTTCAAATTAACTCTACCAAGAACTTTCTCAAACACTGCTGATTTCACCTATAAATTAGAAAATTCAGCAGCACCAGTTTTAGTTAAAAATCAAGACAGATTAATCAAGGACGTTTCTTCTTTGATAACTGAAACGGAAATAAGAACTAAAGAAGTTGAACAATTAGCATCATCTAAGTTACAAAGTTTGAAAGATTCTTTTAAAAACTTCACAGGTTTGAAAATTGATGATGATGTTACTAAATGAATTTATTGGTGACCAACTGTACAATAGAATAGATGGTGTTTATGACTAAAATTAAGATAAAAATACACATAAACATGTGAATGAGTTGTATTGATATTCATAAAAAAGTGGCTGTTCTCTGCGTTTTCTCCCCTTCATTTTTGTGATTTTTCTGTTTTGTGCTACATATGAAGAAATAAAAAAGTTACCACAATTTTATCACTTCTTTCTGACTGTAATCAATGAATTTCTCCTATCAAATGAGGAACAGAAGTCAGACTTATAATCCAAGTGGCATTTCAACAAGTGGGCCAGCAATTGAAAGTCAATCACTTCCACCTTCAGCGGGTCATAATTATGAAAATGAAGATGATCATACCATTCAGGGATTAGTAACAAGACCAACAACAACTACTATTCAGAGTAAATTTGAGGGGTATAACATTTCCAATGCAGCATCAGGTACGAACTTGGTTCAAATTAGTTCATTTTTTGATAGATTTAACTCAAATTCTCAATCCACTTCATTATCATTGAATCAAAGAATCAACAAATTGATTAAAAATGAAAAAAAAGTTATTAGACAAAAGCAAGAGTTGATCAAAGATATTAACTGTTGGTGTAATATCTTACCGAATGATGACTGTAAGAAGTTATTGTTTCATTTCATCAGAATATTAGAATCTGAATTAGAAGCAAATGATTTATCAATTAAGAAAAAGGAACAAATCAATGTTCAATTATTGAATGTTAATAAAAGAGAAAAAAGAACAAATGATTTGAAATTGAAGAGAAATAAAATGTTGATCAAATTAAGAGATAGTGAAAATAAAATTGGTGATAGTCCATTGACTACATTAACAAAAGAAAATTTAGAAGAATTAGAATGTTCTGTTGAGATTGTTGAGGATCAATTCATTAGAGCTGTAAATAATGGTTTAAAGAATTCAATAGTGGATTACGTTACCAGTTTGAAGGATTCAAATAACACAATGAGAGAAAATTCTGAATATTTCTTAGCTAATTATAATTATGGTAATTCTTCAGCCAATAGATTACATCCAACAAATTTACAAAGAATTATAGTGCAAAATAAATTAAATACTGGTATTACAAATATCCCAACTGATCTAGGCTCTGCATCAATTGACAGGTCCTCATCTCAAGAAGATTTTGATAATAATACAAAATATGTTGTGTTATCCCAAAATCAAATTGGTAAATATCTTGATAATAAATTTGATACAGAAAATGATTCAAAAAATCACCATAGTAATAATACTGAAGGCCAAATTCAAGTACCAAAACATCATGAGAAAGTCTATAAAGAAGTTTATGATCATCCAACAAATATTAATGATTCATTACAAGATTCAATTCAGCATTTGAATATAAAGCATCATCAGCATAATCATCATGAACTAGATCAACTAAATGGTCCACCTCCCACTCCTGAACTTCATTCTCAACCAAAACCACTGATTCATGATATGATTGATGCTGCTAATTATATAATAAACTCGTATAGTACTCCTGGTTCATTAATTAGACCAAATTCCCAAATCGGTAACAATAATCATGAATGGAGTTAGATAGCTATATATACAAACAATCTCAAATGTTTTGCTAATAACGTAATGTTGAACAAAAAAAATGCATTTATCTATAATCTATTTACAAAAGTGATTGACTTTGTGCAAAAAATTTCTTACCAAGTTCATAACTTGAAATCATAATTGCACAGGATGGAGCAATTTTCAATAATCTAGGTACTAATCCAACATATAAAGCTCCAAAACCTTCATATTTAATGATATCTTTCATGAACTTTATTATTGATTTATCTTCTTTACCCTTGATTAAGGAATTTGAATTTGAATATTCATTACTTATTTGTAATCTAGTTTTACCAACATCAAAGGGATTAGTGAAGATGGCAGCAATTGAACCTGATATTGAACCACTTAAAAATGAATTGAGAAATAAGTTATAATCAAACGATGAATTATTTAAAGAAGGTTCTAAAACTTTCAAATGAGTGTGTAAATTTTTCTTAAAAAATTCATAACTTGCCCAATAGATACCTGAAAATGGCACGTCTCTCCATAATGTTAAACTCAAACCTTTGAATAACGAACTTAAACCTTTAATTTTGATCTCTTGTTTAACATCTGAAAATAATTCTTGCATGACACTATCATTAGAAGTCTTACTATGTGGGATTGATTGTAATCTAGTCTTTAGCAATTCAATTGGTGAAACTGCAGTTGCTGCTAATATTCTTGCTAATGAACCACAAATTAATGGGTTTATTGTCATGTGTCCAGTCAATGGAGACCTCTCTTTCAAATATTCATAACCTGTGAAATACACTATATTGGAAGGCACAGCCATTAATAACGTTAATGATAGACCTCTCCATAACGTTAATATTCCTTCTTTCTGTGCAATATCTATCATTGGTCTAATCACGCCGGTAACTTTCTTATCAGTGATACAAACCTCATCAACGGTGGCACAGCCATTATGGCTCCAGAACACTTGTCTCTTACAACAGTTTGAGTTGGGTAGCAGAATTTCTTGTTGTTGAAGTCTAATCCTCACGACGTCTAACGGTGTCAAGATCAAAGAAGTAAGTACTGATCCAGAACAAGCAGCAAGCATTCTCTCCACTGAGGTGATGTCCCTCGGAGCACGAGTCTCTGATTGTGTGGGAGTAGAGGACATGGCTGGTGAATATCAGTAGTGATAATTAGTGGCAATGTTAGTTAGTAGTTAGTGCTACTTCAATCTCATAGCCCGGAAATAATTTTTTGGGTTTTTGAAAGGAGAGTAAAGATAACCGAGCAATGATGATTCTGATAGTGTTTATAGGTGATACAATATTGGTTAAATACTCTTACATTATGGTGGCAGCTTCCGGATTATTTAAGTCAGTGCTATATCTGGCAAAGTTCATAATTAGTGATGACTTGATGCTTGAAATTGCTGAGAAATTAGAAAAACTAATAAATGTGTCACAATTAAAGGAAGGATTAAATAAAGAATTAAAACAAATCAAATTAAAGGATTTGTTACTTTCATTAAGTCAATCTTCTAAAAAGTTTTTTAGAATTTTTGTTATTCTGTTGGGTTTATTGGTCGGTTTTTACTCTTATAAGACTCTTTTAATGAATTTAATTGAAAATGGGACATTAGATGGATTAATTGAATTATCAACTTTAAAGAGATTGGTCAAATTATCAACAAGTATCTCTATATTTGCCTCATTTATTCCATTTATTGAGAAGCTAGTAATTAGATTGTTCCCTTCTTTACAAAATCAAGCATTATCAGTCGCTAGTATTTTAGTTTCCTTCCCTACAATTGCAAAAATTGAAAATATTTCAATTAGGGATAATTTTTCATTTTATACAATTGCTTATTCAATGGAAAGTTTATTAAATTATATTAATGATCGATATATCTTGAAACTAAATAGTGGGAAATTTTTAATTCCTTTTATTTCTGGTGAATTGTTGAATAGTTATCTCAAATATCCCGAATTATTTCCAAATACTCTAAAATGGTTATATGATTGGTTATACCATGATTTACTGAATTCAGTTTCATTTACTAGGATTGATGAAATTACCATCGAATCTTTTAAAACTTCACAATATGAAATTATCAAATATATCCCCAATTATCAACAATATATTGACTCAAATCTATTTAAATCTATATTACACCATAATACTTTTAAAAAATTCTTACTCATGTCATCTGGTTTAGTACCATTATTCTACCTCAAAAACTACTACTACAAGAATTTGAAAGATGAATCTCCATCAGATACATTATTCCAAAGTTTGAAAACATCACTGAAATTATCATCATGTTTATTACTTTCTTCAATTACTGCAATTTCCTTAATTCATTTGAAAAAAGGGACTCATGATGGAAAAGATTTAAGAATCATTGGAATGATCTCATCAGTTTGGTGGTTAATATTATATAAATCTAAAGATATAAATAATTCAATATTAACTTACTTTGCTAGAATTTCATTCATTAAGACCAAGAATAAAATGGTAAAGAAATATCCGAAACATCAAGAGTTAATTCAATATTTGAATCCAGGGTTAGCAAGTATTGGATTGGGTATTTTAACCAGATTGAACCAAAACGAACATTCAAGAGCTTTTATCTCTCCATCAAGAATTACGAAATATCTTAATTATATAACAACTACTTGATGTGATTTTTCTTTATCTATTAACTATGTACACTTTTTTATATCTATCTGTTTATGATTGTATGTCTCTAGTATAGTTTATAAGCTTTCAAAAACTTGTTTTAAGGCATTGGCATGATCTTTATATTTTTTATCTTCACTAAAATCAAATCCATCTGCTCTTTTTCTAAGTTTTTTAGAGCTATTATATTCTTTTGGATCTTTTGCTCTGATGGATTTGATTCTTTTCCTTTGTTTTTCAATTTTTGGTAATTGACCAACTCTAATCAATTCTAGATTTTCAATCTCTTTCAAATCATTGTTAAAATCATCTAATTTTGCACGATCTCTAAATGAAACATCACCCAATTTTAGTAGCAATAATAAAGTAAAATATGAGTCGTTCCCTGCGTTATGTAAATAACTATGAGGAATATTACACCTTCTTAACAATGCACCTAGTCCACTAAATTTCTCTCCATTAACCATAGAGTAAAGATTTTGTGTATCTGCAATAATTGAATTTTGAGGAAATAGAACACCAATTGATTTTAACCAGTTGATATCTCCATTAACGTTATGACCAACTATTATACCACGCATTCCAATTTCTTGACGTTGAATGAAATAATAATCAATCAATGTTTGGACAAACACTTTTGTAGTTTCTAATGATAGTAAAATTGAACTACCACCAATGAAAAACTGTTGATTATCATTAACAAATTCACCATTTTTCAGATGTTGATATTCATCAATGATTATATGAATTTTAGTCAAGTTGGGTAGTATTGATCCTGCTTCCTTTAATGGATCGTATATTGCGATACCAACTTCTGTTATTATTTTATTATTTTTTTCATATGCTTCTAAATCAATTGAAAATAAAACATTTTGATTATCATTAATAATGTATAACATTTTCTCTAATGTCTTGAAAGTACTTGGATTCATTAATCTTGGATGATAATTTCTATAACGGTTCAAATGTGATAAATATGCCTGGATGTCATTGAATCTTGAATCTGTGAATTGTTTCAAAACTTCAGATGAATAGCACGCATCATCAATTCCTTCAATTATTGTATTTAACTTCTGAGTTGAGCTTATTTCAGTTTCTCTAGCCATTTTATCAGTGTGTGAATAATTTACCACTGTTGGTATAAATTCTTCATCTGATAATGGAGCAGTTTCAACTTTAGTAGAGTATGATCTTTTCTGTTGATTTTTTTGATTTTTGATATAGGTAGATTCAAGTTTTTGAAATTGATGGAAGATTGGTTTAACATGCTTTTGACGATGATGGTTACTTAATAACACTGAAGAGGTCCAATCTATTTTGGTATCATCTTGTGAAAATTTAGCATTCTTTAAAAGATAACTAGTAACAGGAAAAGCTTTCCATGAATCTGTGAATTTTTGGAATAATTCTTTAATATGAGCTAGTTGTAGTTCATCAGCATACTTGAGCAGACCTGGTTTAATTAGATATTTGACACCCTCTAGGTTGATGTGATGTTTTGGCTTGAACTTATAGACTATTTCCTTTTTTGGGTGAATGTTGTCTGTTGTTGATGTTGATTTACTAATTTTGGGATTTGTGGTTGCATTCATTTGTTTTGAAGAGATGGAGAATGTTCTGGAAGATTGAATTATCACTTTATTGTAGATGATTCTCTTGATGTACATAACAGATTAACCAAATGAGTTGAGTTTTTGGGATTCTTATAGCTATTAATTTTTTTTACAGTTTTTTAGCACTTGTAGTTTTTAGAAAAATTTCGTCATTTCGATTACCGGGTAATGTAAAAAACGTTATACAATCAGTACCAAAACCTCTATCAAGGAATTGTATTCATTCTTCCATTACATCTTGAGTTTCGATGATTGTTCAGCTTAAATTGTGGAGCGGTAGTTTGAATGATCAAGCACGGATAGTGGTGGGCATTCATACCCAAACAAATGCCAATCAACCAACGAACCAACAATAAACTGCAATTCACTGATGCCCTTTAGCCAAATAGGACAATCCACAATACACTCCAATATTGAAACTGTAGTTAATGATTCAAAGCTATAGTCGAGTTCTGTGAAGATTGATAGTTTAAGTGCCATTTCTAAAGACACAAATACATTTCAAAATAAACTAACAATGCAAAAGCCCGGGACACATTAGTGAGACTTCCGCTTTGAATAAAATTCATCATTTAATGGGTAATAAAGTATCTAAGGAGCCGGAATATGAGTAACGTCTGTACCGATATACATTTTTATAGATCAGATTTGACTGATTTTGAGATTTTTTCAATTCATTGGTCTTTGAATGCACTTACTAACGCTGATTCATGATCATTGAAAGCCAGAGAACTGGATTTCTGGAAAGATTTGTAGCCGGAAACAGTAAGATTTTTGTTTTGATTCACTCTTTCTTCTGAGTGCTTCAAGAATTCTTTTAGTTGATTGACTAAAAATCTCTCCATATATTCAAAATTTCCTAAAACATTGTCAAGCTTGAATTTGATACGATGATAAGGATTAGACATTGATAGTAAAGCAATCAGTTGATAGTAAGAACTATTCCCACAATTCATCAAAAATGAACAAGGTAAGTTCAATCTCTTTAAAATGGAGCCTAATTGTAAGAACCTTGGGAATTTTAAGATTGATTGTTCTGATAATTTCTTATTGAATTCAAAAGGCAAAGAATAGATCTCGTGAATATCAAGTTGAAATTGGGTTGAAGGCAGATTTGATATATTGTTTCTCTTTAATGCTTCCAATAATGAATATAGATCGAATCCAATTAGTTTAGCATTTCCATCAGATTTATTGAAATAATGATCTATGACCTTCTGTATAAAAGCAAGAGACTCATTTTGAGTTAATATATCACTTTCTCCGTGGAAGTTGTTTGTTGATAGAACACCATAATATTCTTTAATGATGATATGATGATTAATGACATTCGGTAATAATGAGTTATTTTGATTTTGAGTTGAGTCATAAATAGCAATCCCTATTTCTTTGATTCTACCGTCTGAAACACTTAAGTCAATAGACACCAATGATGGGCTATCAATGTCATTAATAGAATATATCGAATTTTCTAAGGCTGAAAATTTTGATTCATTGAATAAATTTCTCTTTATCAAATCCTGCCTTAAAGCCCACACGTAATCACCAGCTTTAGACATCCTGAAACTGTTGAGTCTATTTGCAGTACTCAACTCCTTGCTGAAAAAACCATTATCAGTAACGAACACTTGATCTAATAATCCGCTTGATTGATTCTTCTTAATCTGATTCTGATAATCCAGCTTATCATGCTTTAGCTTCTCCAGGTCTGCCACACTCAGCTCGAACTGTTCACTAACTGCAGTAGAATAAAACCTTCTACAACTTCTTCTTAACACTAAAATCTCTTTCGAAGAAAAGGACATTTTCTCCCGTTTTTATACTAATGCCATTAGCCGCTGAATTTCTCCAATTGTTAACTAAGCACATCAAATATTTACATCCAAACACCACTAAGCTTTTTCGGTTTGGGCCGCACCGCATCTGATTTTTCTTATTGGTGAAAATTTATAAATTTTTCACTTTGAGTCTTTTCGAATTGTAGTGAAAATATTTTATTTTTATTCTTTTCTAAGCATTCCGTCAAACATCATGTCTGCTGTTTCTTATGCCTCAGTTGCTGAACTGCCAGTGGAATCCACTCCAGCTAATGTCACTCCAGAACCAACAATTATCGCTAAAGACGAATCATCTTCAACTGCCAATGAAGAAACTCATTTACCATCCCCAAAACAATCCCCAATTCCTGCTAAAAAGCTTTCTTTGGCTCCTGCTCCAATCCCTGAAGTCAATGCTTGGGGTGATATCTCTGCCTCCTCTGCTAGTTCCTCAAGATCAAACTCAAATATCGATGTTAAATACTGGCCATCTGCTTCTGAAATTGATTTGAACAGTAGATCAAATTCTTCCAGAAAATCCAACAATATTCCTGTTGTCAAGTCTTCAAATGAAAAATGGGTCCCATTCAAAGGCGCTGTCATTCTAACTCAACCTCAAAATAGCAGAAAACCATCTCAAAAGAGACAAAATAAAATCAATAACTCAAACAACTCGAACAATTCAACCTCATCAAATAATAAATCAAATGATAAAAAAAGAAGAAACAAATCTGAAAAACGTCAATCCCAACAACATTCCTCATCTGTACAACAACCACAACAAACCCCATCACAATCACAAAATACTGAAAAATCTGAACAAAAGGACAAATCCCAAACACAACAAGTCCAACAAGAAGATAAACCACAACAATCACAACAAGACATTCAACAAGACTCAAAATTTAATCAACAACGTAATTTCAAGCAAAATCATCACGTTCAAGACCAACAACAACAAGGTCAACGTACACCATTCCGCCAATATAACAACACTAATCACAATAGACGTTTCAACAACAGATATCCAACTAATGGCTTCCCACGTCATAATAACACACCTGTCCCAAGTAATGGTGTTTTTGTTCCATATCAACAACGTCGTCATCAATCTTATCCAGCTCATCATCAATATCATTATCAACAATCAAACTTTAGCTTCAATCCAGCTTTATTGAATAGAAATGAAGAACCTTTATTTTCAATCATTAAGCAAATTGAATATTACTTCTCTGTTGAAAATCTAATCAAAGATTTTTATTTAAGAAAACAAATGAATAATGAAGGTTGGTTACCATTAAAAGTTATTGCTTCATTTAAAAGATTAAGTATTTTAAGTGCTGGAGATTTAACTTTAATCAAAAGATCAATTGATGAATTGAATGATATGGAATTACTAGAAGTTGGTGAATTTAACAATAATGTTTTAAAAATCAGAGTACGTGAAAACTTTACTAACTGGGTCTTGCCAGTTGATCAAAGAGATCCAAATGGCCAAGATGATAGTGAATTAATAAATTTGATCGCCAAAAAAAACCCTGATACTTCCCAAGATACTCAAAATGTTGAAAACAATGAATTTGAATCAACTATTGAATCTGAATCAAAAGAAGAATCCACTCAATAAATATTCCATCATTATTATCAAAAAACAAAAAAAAAAATACATATAAATTTAATTTAAGAACAATTAACGGTTTTACTTTATAAATGAAAGTTTATCATAAATACTATTAAGCCATAGGATCAACTAACAATATATTAAACCGTTTAGAAAAACAGTCCCCTCTTCCCAATATATCTTTTTTACCATAATCCATGCATCATCTATCCTTTTTTTGTATATAGTTATCATTATCATGTTATTTCTGCTCGTTTTTTGTTTTCATTTATTCAAATATACCATACAAAGAAATGATTTATCATTATTATTGTTGTTATTATTGCTACTATACTGCATCTAAAAAGTTTTTGGCCCAATTTACCCATTTTTTTTTATTGTTTTTTTACCCATTTTGATATTCACTTTTTTTCCTTTATTACTTTTTGATCGATATAAAAATCTGTACATATTAATATTGTTCTTCCAATCAATTAACTTTATCAAGAAGGCAAACAAAATCTATAAACTTAATAATTGAATTTTCAAAATTTGTATAAAATTCTTTAAATTTTTTTTTTGTGGTTTTTTATCTTCTTTGTAGTAGTTTAGTCAATTGTGGTGGTTTTAAGTGGTACCATGACAGTCTAGGGACAGTCTAGGTATACTTTAAACTTTCTGTGAGGATAATAGAGATAGTAGATTCGGGAATTTTGGTGTAGTAAACGTCGTCAATAAACAAAAATGTAAAAATCGATTTAATATGCTCCTGAATAAATTCAACTATTGAAAAATTTGAACTTCATTTTCCTCTTTTTGTAGATTTTTTATCCTGAAACTATACAACTAAATTTCAAGAACACTCTCTTAGGTTTGTTTTAGAGGAAAAAAAAAAGGATTTCATCTTTTCCTTCAAACTAATTATAAATACTAAGAAAAAATTCAAAAAAAAAACTCCGGAACGGGGAATTGAACCCCGATCTGCCATGATCTGTATGTACTTGGTTCGACAAACGGCAATTCTGACCATTAAACTATCCCGGATATCACGTGATAGTGATGAAATGACTGTTTGTCTCATTGTGAACTCTGGGTATTGTTGGTTATAAACGGTCCAGCAAGACAAGCCACATTGGCAAGACTGAACCGATGCTAATAAATTCGTGTGGAACACACCCAAAGGAAGATTTAGTTGAAAAGAAGATTATCGAAGAAATTGTAAAAATTAGAATAAAAGAGAGTTGTGTTTAGTTGTATAGTTTTTAATAAAAAATTGAAGAGAAAAAAAAAAAAAGACAAATGCTATAAGGAAACATCAATGAAGACGGTGTATCAAATAGAAGCCAGAAAGAGATGGAGTATAAGATTGTATAGACAAATTTAATGAACAATATAATTATCTAAGAGAAAAAAAAAAAAAAAACTAAACCGATGCTAAAAATGTGCAACACACCCATAGCTAAGTTGAATAAAATTAGAACAAGTGGTTGAGAACGATTATAGTCCTAAAAGAGAGGTTTATGGTTGTATAGATACTAAATATAAATTATTTTAGAGAAAAAAAAATATAAGCGGGTTATAGACTCAAAATGCTCAATTATCTATAGTGGTGATTTTCTTTTTATAACAAGTATTTACTTTGTAGTGTCAAAATATGTATTCTGAAAGGGTTCCTTCCTATAAATCTTTTCAGACTTATTATTCAGGAATCCCATCTATATATACTATAAATTACGTTTCAATGACTAATATCCAGTTACTGTAGTTCCTGCATCTATCTAACCAATTATATCGACTGCTTC
>PPNI02000058.1:0-59970 GCA_003707195.2 Phaffomyces antillensis
CAATTGACTTACCACTCACATTTGGATCAGCAATGGTGGTAGAAGTAACTGTAGAACCAGTCCATTGACGGGTAGATCTTGAGTATGGAACTTCAACAACAACAATGGAGTTACCACTAACAGTTGGGTCAGCAGAAGTAACTATGTTCTCTTCAGTACCGGTCCATTGGACGGTGGTGGTTGGATATGGAGTTTCAACAACAACAATTGACTCACCAGAAACACTTGGATTAGCAGAATGAACGGTATTAAGCTCAGTACCGGTCCATTGAACTGTAGTGGTTGGGTATGGGGTTTCAACAACAACAATTGAATTTCCAGAAGATGAAGGATCTGCTATGGTGATAGTAGTAGTAGTTGAATCAAAATGACCTCTTGTTGAAGTTGGGTAACATTTACCACCATCAACCGTATCTTTAAATTGATAGACAATAGAACCCCAATTATTATCATATTTAACACCAGATGGGGTAGTTAAAGATAATTCTAATTGAGCAACACCATCAAAATTGACTTGTACAACTCTTATTGGATAGTATTGATCTTTGACTAAATCTATGGTATTACCAGCAACAGGAGCGGTATATATAGATTCCAAATATCTTTCAGCATCAGAGTCAATAGTGAGTTTATCGGAATCACAACAACCAAAAGCAGCAGCGTTACCAAAATAAACAAACATTCTATCATCAGCAAAACCAGTAATAGAGTACTTACCAGTTTCTGGAGCCTTAACATAACCTACTAATTCAACAAGATAGTTGGAGACAGAAACAGTTTGGCCATATATATCACCTGTTACAGGCTTTTTTGATGGAATATCAAGCAGTTTGATTGTTGGGTCATCAACGCTAGTAGCAACTGCGGTAATTTTATTATTTTTATATCTATAAGCCATAAATGTATCATCTTTTTTAAATTCAGTATTCAGTTGAGGGTATTCATAGAATGTGGCTTTGAAACCTGTTCCTACTGGCGCGCCAACAACAGCACAGTCATGATAATAACCTAGGGCTTCTGAAGTTGAGGCCAAATTTGAGAGCATGAAAACAAACGCCAAAAGTAGACGATTGAATACTTTTTTCATATTGGAGATCTTTGTTAGAAAGGAAACTGTATGTAATTTAGTAAGTAATTATACTAAAAAAGGTTGATTGTAAAATTAATTAAACAAAGCAGATGAGCTCAGTCTTATACTCTTGCACGACATCTAACTTCAGCCTCTATTTAATGTAAGCTTCGATTCACAATACAAAATTTTCCATTTTTCGCTATATGTATGATGCATTACCAGAGGTTACTAGAAGTTGCCAGATGCAAACGATCGGTACTATATATATATACTGCGCAAAATAAGTGAGACACTTCTATATAGATACATATATATATGTAATAAACGGCCAGTAAAACCGTTATAATGTTCCCTGTTCCCTGTTCACAGTTGAGAATGAGATCTGTTCAACTTCCGTATCTGGAACATGATATCCGAAATAGTCTTTAGCTTCTTGCAAAAGAACCATGTTGATAAATTATCGAAAACAACTAGTAATAGAATATCGAAGAACCAACTAGCTGATACTCTAGTACTACATCGCAACAGTTTACTATTATTAATCACTTAGATTCCCATTATTCATACCCTTTACTGCAACGTCTTCAATTAATAAATTAGATCAGTTCAAACTGATGGTACACAAATTACAATGATTTAGCATGTTTTACATATTTCAAATCGTAAAAAAGTTTACTCCATTCTGCAGTTTGAGATCTAATTAATTAAAGCACAAATGAATATATATTGATCAGTTATATACCTCGCTGATCCACTTGAACGTATAGTACATACCTGCAGCTCTCTCTCTAAATTTATCCTAGTTCATAGTAAAATGGCGCAAATCTTTAAAGTTGAGTATCTCAACCTTGCTATATAAATAATACATAGATACATATATATAGATATATATAGATGATTTAAATTCTAATTAGAGTTTCATAATATGAATCAAAAGCTGATCCCAATTAAGTTCTAAATTTGAGTTGAATTAAGCTAGATTTCGATATTGTCCCTAAATTCGAATTTCTTACTTAGTTTTGAAACATTATACGATATATAGTTTGATGTTAACAAAAGGCGTATAAGAATTGATACTGAAGATTGCCTCTAACAGACTATGATATATATATATAGCTTGAATATATATAGAATCAGAAATGAAACAACTGTAGAGCTGGGTAGTTGTCAAATACATCAAACCCGTCCTTCAGAGTCTAGTATAGTCGAGCTGGAAATGGTCAAAAGTAATGCACTAGCTGGTGACTGATATATTATATGGAACTTACAAAAGATTTTTCTTTCTTGAGGAAATATTAATTTATTATGGTAGACACGTACTAGAGTCGATTGTAATGAAAAAGGGTTAGTATTTTATTTTTAACTTTTGTAAAAGAAAGACAAACCTTATAAATTGCCTAAAATGGGGGAATATTCGTTTACCATCTCAATTTTTGTTGAGAGAACTCAGAAGACAAAAAAATAACCTTTAAGTAAACCATTACTAGCAATCAAGGGATCTTTCTTTTCTCTATAAACCTCTCTTTTAGGACTCTAATCATTCCGACATTCTTGTTCAATCTTTATGATTTTATATATATATATATATATATATATATACTAAAAAAATAAACTTTAAACTTATAACTCAGGCGAGATGTAATTAGCTGTATATATATAAGCTTTAAGTTTACTTTCTTTTGTGCATCTGAGTTTCGGATTTTAATATGGGCGGAAAAAAATTAGTTACTGGGAATTTTTTTTACGGTGTATATAATCTTCATCTTCTAGAATGTGTGGGCTTTTTCTTATACATATACGTGATGATCTTATTCAACTACATAATGTTCAAAATCTAAATTAAACATTACGTCACCTTTCTTTATAAACAATAAGTAGAGTACTATGACTTAGTAGAGTACTATTACTTAGTAGAGTACTATTACTAAGTACAGATACTAGAGTCTGCGCTACAATCTATTACCTAAAGGTTGAAGTTTGTTATTTTAATAGTACTTGTAATACATTATTGTATAGAATAGTACATAAAAATCGTTGATATTTGATTTTTAGTGACGTTGTTGTCCAAGTGGGTAAGACCAATTAATGAGATATCGGAACGTAGAGAAAACCTATAGTTGTCGGGAGCTACGCTTTTATTGTGATTTATATAGGATTGGATCTCAGAATCGGGTAGATCGTGCATCAGCCTGCATTAAAACAGATGGAAATATAGACATATACAGAGCCCTAATTTGTAGATACTTATTGGCTATTTATTGTAGTCACTCACTTTATAAGTAGGTATGGTAATCCCCAGTATGTGATATATGACTAATTACATGGACTCTTTACTAGTTATAGCACTAATTATATTCTTATAGCAGTTTTTCCATAGAGCTATGCAGGCACTCACAATACTTGAAAATGAGTGCACATATGAACTCATGATTGGGAAATCATATATGTATCGAAAGAGTGCCCGTGGGTCATGTAGAAGCTCTAATTATGTGATATTGCAAAATGTATCTCGTAATTGCGTATCAAACCATTACAAATTACGTCCAATAAACGACACGGATACTGGGCGTACCAGTAAATCTGAAAGGATTGACATTTTCTATTTTATGATCAATTAACTTCTAGATACACTATCATATATTCAAATAGAGATGAAGGAGATAATACTACAGCGGTTGAATAAATGAAACAAACACATGAGCATCCCCTTCTAAGTTCTATTAATCAAGTAACCGTTCCAACTCTATTACATAAAGGACTTGTTGAATATGGTATCAAATCTAAGGTTGGCAAGATTGAAACAACAGTAAAATTGCTAAAAAGCATGTTCAGCATTACTACCAATTTATGTCAAAACTCAACAGATGTTGAAAGACTCCTCTCACCAGGAAGACTATGTTATAATCTACGTCGTTACTCATTGATGGGAATAGAGTTAGATCAATGATGGAGATTTTAATGAATTTTAATTGCTTACAAGAGGTGGAACTAGAGAAGATTCTGAAGGATTAGTCATTCCCAACTAAGAAAAAGAGTTTTCTTTGGTTTCCTGGAGCTGCACCACTTTCCATTTGATACAATCTCTATGCCTCTCTTATGTGTTCAGGTAATAATGGACCATGTAAATTAATGTTTCTTAAATTCATTTTTTTCATTTCTAATCTAATCTCTTCTATTTTTTTCTTGTAAGATGTTAAATCAATGTTTAGATCATATCCATCTTTATTATCAAGTTATTATGCTAATGATGATTGTGTTAACTCAAAAACGTAAAACTTTCGATGTCTGATATAAAAATAACTAGATTAATTGTAACTGAATAGGTACATGTAGATCCTGACTAGGAATCACTAATGAGTAACTACAACTTGTAAATCATAACAATATAATTATGTTAGATTAACAGTAACAGGTGGTAACAAAATACGATGCTCCAACTCTGTCTAAGTCTTCACTGGTTTAATAAAACACATGGACGCTTTATTTATTCTACAATTATACAACTAATGCAACATATAATGATACTAAGTACTAATATTTACTCAAAATACATTTAATACATATGACGTTAGACGTACGTCGTCAACCCACTTATGAGCATGAATGCACACGCACACTGATATTCACGATTAATTGTGCACTCATATTGATCCAGTGCCCAGTTTTTACCCACAGCTGAACTAGTATTATAAGTGCAGGACTGCTGCCGTAAACGTGAGTCCCTGAAGCTGTACTAGTAGTACTATTGATATAGCGAGGGCCTTCAGGCCTGAGCGACCACTTGTTGAAAATTATATATTTGGATCAATAAAGTATTATATATTCCGCTTTACATTTATCATATTAGATATTGTTGCGTACTCAAACGACTAGCTGCTTTGCCATGTATATAATATCAATAACTATACAATATTAAATATATATATTAATGGCGGATTTATCACCAGTGAGCCAGCAGTAGTACTTTTATTAACCGGAGGACCGCCGGGATGAGTTTCTCCAACAAAAATCAATTTAACATTTTTTTTTAGTATATAAAAGTCAATTTTTAATTTTTAATGCTTAAGCATAATTTATTAAGATTACATAATATAGTGATGGGTATTATGTAATATAGGCTGAAATATAGACCTATGCCAGTTAGTACATCATCACGTATATATAGTACTACCTGATTATATAATTAAGTTATTATCATCACAGCTTCAAGCTTACGTGTTAAAATACATGCGCCATGCATGTTTATTACATTGGAATTCTTATATATTTTCTATGACATACATTGCTAATATACATTAATTAAGAACTTGCATAACCTTTTCAAACATTGTTTCTAATTTGATATTACCATCGATATTTTCAAATAAATTGAAAAATGAATTAACATCTAATGATTTATCCATTCCATTAATTTCATCAGTATTATCAATATCCATTGCATACTCATCCTCTTTTTGTCTATAAATGACATTGTTTGCCTCTGCAACTGTTAATAATTGTGCAATTTCAGTTGAGAAATTAGAACTTGATGGAATTTCTGATTCTTGAATTAGATTATCAGTGATTTTAGCGGTTGTTAAAAGATTGACTTTTGAATAAACATCAATGAATACGAAATCATTTTCATAATTCCATTTAATGGAGGAGATATATTTTGGATAAGTTGTTTCATAGATTGGTTTTATTGATTTGACAGTAAAAATTAAAATCTTAGATTTGATTGATTTTGAATTAATATCATAAAAATTTTGAACTAATGCTACCAAGTTTGTTGTGTTATTTATTGAAATTTGCTCATTTGCTCCTATTTTAGGCGTGTTCAATCTTAAATTTAGTTCTGTTTCTTTCAATGATAATAAGTCAATTGTTTTGAATAACGTTTTAGATAAGATTATTAAATGATTATCTAAAACATTTAAATATTTAATACATGATCCCGAAATATTTGTTAATTTTGAAGTGAATTCGTTATTTATCTCTTCAAATGAATCAACATCAATTATTGATAAATTGTAATCAACACTTAAAAAGATTAAACTTGCATCTGTTGAAAATGTTATATTAACTTCATTTGAAATTAATCCTGTTGAGTTTTTTAGTTTCTTTAAAGTCCAAGTAATATTCTTGTTAATTGAGTTTGAATTAGTTCTCCATAATCTTACACCACCATGATTATCAGCGGTTGAAATTGCATGAGATTGGAAATATGATTTAGGAGCAGATTTTAGTGTTACTACTGGGATTCCAACACCATGGGGATTGATAATCTTAGTGATCAATTCCCATTCTGTAACTGGTCCATTTTTAGTATGTTCATTTTTTTGTTTCCAAAATTTTAAAGTATAAGTATAATCATTTTTGGATAATAAATCATCAATTTCCCCATGATGAAATTCTTCTAATGTAATCAACCAAGAACCATCTTCAGTGAAAACAAAATCTTTTAATATTGGATCTAATAATTTCAGTTCTGATTTCACTTTACCTGTGGAAATGGTCGATGAGGCTTTTAATACTGATAATTGTTCTTTTTTATAAACGTCGAAGATTTGTATAGTCGAACCATTTAAGAAATATAGATGTTTTGTTAATGGATGAATTTTGAATTTTGAAGTTAAATCATATTTTAATTTTAATGGATCTTGAATTTTATTCTTATTGAAACTTTTGATTAGCTTATCGATATTTGATAAATCTGAATTTAATAATTGTTTTGGACCAGACACCAATAATCTTGATTGTAAATCAACTGAAGATAAGATTAAAATCTCATGATTGTTTTGTCTATCAACTCTTAACGTTAAGTTATGATATTCATCAACAGTGGTATTTATATCAATGATTTCACCATTCAATCTAGGTAAAAATTGTTGATTTCCACTATCTAATTGCCAAAACACTAAAACTTTTTCAACACCACCAGATATCAAATAATTAGAATCATTGGTGAAAGATAATGATTTAACTTCCCCAATATGCCATTTCAAAGAACGTCTTGAATTGTTATCATAAACTTCTATGACACCATTTGAATTACCTAATGCTAAGACCCCATCATTTGAAACAGCATTTGAAATAATTGTTGATTTTCTTAATTTTGTTTCAAATTCTTCAGTTTTGGAATAGTCAATGTTGTAAATTGTTGCTGATCTTTGTAAAGTATCTGGATCAAACGAACTAAATGCAAAATATTGTAAATTATTAGAGATTGAAAATCTTAGAACATTTTTAACAATGATTAATTCTTTCAAATCTCTTGATTGGAAATTATATTTAACAACTGTTCTGGAATGTGGTTTATTAAAGACTTGTTTCCCAGTGATCAAAACAACTGATTCATTATCAAAATCACCAATTTTCAAAATTGATCCAGAACAATTAATTTTGAAACTTTTAACGATAGGATTATTTGATTTTTCTTTCCAGTTTAAAACTAAGACTTCACCACTTGATTTGAAAGCCCAGATCAGATTAGAGTCGTTCAAATCTTCTTTAATACCAACCAAATCATCGAAATCAAGTTTATTATCTTCATCAAATTTCAAAGTTCTAATCAATTGTCTTGTAACCAAAGAATAAACACATAGTTGACCATTGAAAGGGGTGAATACGTGCAGTTTAGCCTTGTCCAGAATAGATTTACCAGCAAGGGGACGGCCTCCCGCCATGCTCCTTATCTTGTGTTCCATGGTGATTGTGAGTATGAGCGTATGATTGTGCATTTCGTAGTGAAGCTCATCGCATTAAAATTTTTTTTCTCTTACTACGAATTTACCCGGAATTAAATTCGCGAATTTGTTTTTCATTTTTTTCGTTTGATAAAAAAATTTCACATATAAAAATCAGTATAAATTACACAGAAAAGTTATATAAAATTCACAGATGATCGTTCCAGTGCGTTGCTTTTCTTGTGGTAAAGTCGTTGGTGACAAATGGGAGACTTACTTACAGCTTTTGGAGGAAGACATGAGTGAAGGTCAAGCTTTGGACAGATTAAAATTGAAGCGTTATTGTTGCAGACGTATGATCTTAACCCATGTTGATTTAATTGAGAAGTTTTTACGTTATAACCCATTGGAAAAGAAGGAACTTGACTAAGCCCTATCAACTTTACACAAGTCACCCCCACACACCTCATGTCCACAACTTTTGATAGAAATATTATTATATCATTGAAGCAAGTACCAAATTATTACGAATTATATCATGAACCATCACAACCTTAAACACAAAAACAGCTAAAATATAGATGACAATGTATGTAAATTAATTTATGAATGACAATGTAGACCACCATTACCACACTCTTGCTACCACTTCATTATACACTTTTCTTCTCTAATTTCTGTACCTAATACATCCAGACACCCCATACTAAACCGCCACTAAACGCAAAAACAATCAAATCATCCCATTAAATATTGAATGAGTAATTCATCAACGCTCACAATGTCTTTCCGAGCCACGCGGTTGCTCACACAGATCAGATTCACACACCATGCCACACTAATCAAACCAAGTCTACTGCTAACGAGACCGATCTCTTTCAGTACGTTGCCTAAAATTGCTGGGAAGATGGTTAAAGTTCCTGCTTATTTAGGTGGTGGTTTAGCTGCTGCTGGTAGTTATGTCGCTTATAAAGTGGAAGAGGCTTCTAATTACACAACTGATAAATTAAACAAATTGAAGGATTTCAGTGAGGGTGTCTTTGATAAGATGAGTGATTTATTCAGTGGATTTGGCTCAAATGGGGAAGGTGGTAATGATGCTAGTGGTAGTAATCCAGGTAATGGTGGTGATAGTGGTAATGGTTCCACTGCTGTTGGAACTGCTGCAGCAATTGCAGTCTCTACAAATGACGAAGAAGAAGAAGGAGGACTGAAACATGATGGAGTTGAAGATGACGATGACGATGAAGAGGAAGAAGATGATACTGATGATCAAATGTTGAGTTTAACAAGACAGATGATTGAAATCAGAGCTTTATTGCAACAAATCGATAGATCTTCTGAAACGTTGAAGTTACCTTCTATTGTCGTCATTGGTTCTCAATCATCTGGTAAATCTTCAGTTTTAGAATCTATTGTTGGCCACGAATTTCTACCAAAAGGATCAAATATGGTTACAAGAAGACCAATTGAATTAACATTAGTCAACACCCCAAATTCAGCCAATGAGACTGCTGATTTCCCAGCTCTGAAAATCTATAATTTAAATGATTTTAATGAAGTTCAAAAAATCTTATTTGATTTAAATATGGCGGTTCCTGCTTCAGAAGCAATTTCCAACGATCCAATCCAATTAACCATTAGATCACCAACAATCCCAGATTTATCATTAGTCGATTTACCAGGTTATATTCAAATTGAAGCAGCAGATCAACCAATTATTTTAAAGAGTAAAATCAAAGAATTATGTGAAAAATATTTAGAAAGTCCAAATGTTATATTAGCTATATCTTCAGCAGACGTTGATCTAGCGAATAGCTCGGCATTAAAGGCAAGTAAATTAGCTGATCCAAAAGGTGAACGTACTATTGGTGTTATCACAAAATTAGACTTGGTTGAACCTGAAGTTGCAAAAGATATATTATTAAATAAAAAATATCCATTGAAAATGGGTTACGTTGGAGTTATTACTAAAGCACCAACTTCTAAGACTTTGTTCAGAAAACAATCAGCTCATGAAGCCTTTATTGCACAACAAAATTTTGAAAATTCATTCTTTAAAGCAAATAAATCTATTTTTCAAAATTGTAATATTTCAACTAGAATCTTGAAGAAGAAATTGATCAAAGTTTTAGAAAAAACAATGTCATTATCATTACAACCAACCTCAACATTAGTTCAACAAGAATTAGACGAAACTTCATACCAATTCAAAGTTGAATTTAATGATCGTCATTTAACTCCAAAGACTTATTTAGCTGAGAATGTGGATGCTTTAAAGTTAGCAATCAAAGAAATGAATGAACAATTAGGTAGATCTGAACTAAAATCTATTTTAAGAAATGAATTAGATCAACAAGTTTTGGATTTATTAGCTTCAAGATATTGGAATAAATTAAATAATAAAGATTTATCAGCACAACAAATTATATCAGACCTAGAAAATTTAACAAATTTAAAGCAACATGAAAGTGAATTTTGGACCAAGAAATTAGAACTAACAACTTCATCTTTAACAAAATTAGGTATTGGTAGATTGTCAACCCAATTAATCTCAAACTCAATAATTACAGAAATAACAAATTTAGTTGATCAAACTTCATTAAAAAACCATCCTTTAGCAAAACAAGCAGTTAAGGACGCTGCGATTAACGTTCTAAATTCAAGATTTACAGCAACTGCAGATCAAGTTGAAAATTGTATAAAACCATATAAATATGAAATTGATGTCGAAGATAGGGAATGGAATATATCAAGAGATCATTCAATTCACTTATTGAAAGAAGAATTATCACAGGTTAATGACTCATATACTGCACTTAAGAATTCGATTGGTGGCAGGAAATTAACTCAGGTTATGAAATATCTTGAAGATGGATCAAACAATAACTCCACTAACTTGAATGAAGAAACTTTAGGATTCTCCAAGATCCTATTGAGACGTGGACAAGAGGCAATATTTTTAAGAGATAGACAGAAAATTTTAAACATGAGGTTAACAATGTTAAAATCAAGTCAATGTAAAAATAAATCTCAAAGATTTAAATGTCCTGAAATATTTTTAAATGTTGTTAATGAGAAACTAACAACAACAGCAGTTTTATTTTTAAATGTTGAATTATTAAGTGATTTTTTTTACAAATTTCCAAGAGAATTAGATGAAAAATTAAATTTGAATTTAACACCTGAACAAATTGAAAATTTTGCAAAAGAAGATCCAAAGATTAAAAGACATATTGAATTACAAGAACGTAAAGAATTATTAGAATTAGTTTTAACTAAAATTGACGGAATCTTAGCACTTCAAAGAAATAAAAGTGGCAGCAAAAATAAGATTAGCGATGAAACATCCAAATGGCGCTATTTTTAATCTTTAAACTATCTTTATTTATTTATTTCCAATAATTGTATATAAAACCATGAGTATTTTTTTTTTGTTTCATATTCAAAATCGTAAATAATTCAGATATTTGTCAAATTTATTAATCATAAATCCAGGCAGATATTCAAGATTATCAGAATTCCATAATGAATAAATTGATGCCAATCCCATCAAACTAAACGCATTGATAATCAACATATTAAACTTCCTTATTTTCAAATTTCTAACATTCAACCATTTAACTAGACCATAAACTATATGATAGGTACATAAGACAATTAAACTAGGGTATACCACGGTATTCAGTGCAAATTTCAAATTTTTTGAGTTTTGCAAAATATAGCTCATGTATTCAAATGAAACCAAACTTGAATCATCATCAATTAATAATGGGATGACTCTTAACTGAACAAAATGATAAATCACTAACGGTAGACTGATCCATCCTGATAATTGTAATGGAGTCATTCCTAGATTTCTAACACTCCAGTTTCTCCTAGGACCCAATCCAACGACATTAGTAACACCACCAACTAATCCAATCTCTGAATCGTCCTTAATTTCAACATGTCCATCACTTGTCTTATATAATACTTTATTTTCACTAATCATTGAATTTTTCCTTTTGTTTGACATCTGGCCATATATAAGTCTATTCCCCCATACTGTGATCATCCTTCTAAGGACACTTGATCCAATATGAAGCGCAAGACTTCCCCAAACTAATACTTCTTCAAACATTGGGGCCTGGTATAAAGATCTACCCAAACTTAGTAATTCATTGGCAACTTCAATGGAGATCAGAGGACCTATTGTAATGGTGATACCATGAATGATCGCAAAGATACTGAATGTCAAGGATGAGTATTTTTGCAATGGTTTAAGAATTGAATTACTAAATTTTTGAAGTTTTGAATAGATGGGTAATGGACCATAATTGATGTCATTATTGTTCATGGTTGGGTGATCATTTGGTTGTTGCGTTGTGTCAGTGATAGGATCAAGAGGATCTATATTGATTGGTTCTGGTGACACTTCGCGTAGTTTTTCCATGATTCAATCTATAAATATATCAATGAAATTAAAGGCAATAAAGCGATGAGTTCATTTGTGTCAAAATTTCAACCAATCAAAAATCAGAAAAGTTGTTGACTAATGACTGACATAAGCAAAGCACGTGACTGATAGGGTTGCGAGCGAAGGTCAATAATAATTGACAGGGAAATTGAATCGCCCCATTTAAAAGTAACACTATTAAAACAACCACTATATAACAGCATCATGTCCTACCAACCAATCAACAATCCTCCTGCCTATTCAGACACACCAGACGCCCAAACACAACAAACATCTGGGATCTTCGGCCAATCCGCAGAAGACGATTTCAAATATGATACAGTTGTATCTGGTTGTGAATTAAGTATAAGACAGGCTTTTATTCGTAAAGTCTACACTCTATTGTTCGCACAACTATTGCTCACCACTTTGATTGGAGCGCTAATCACATTGAATGAATCCATCAAACAATTCTCTTTGAATAACATTTGGTTGTTCTTTGTCAGTATGGCCGGTTCAATCATCTTCCTTATTGCTTCTCATGTCCAGGCAAAGAAATATCCAGTCAATCTCGTTCTTCTTAGTCTGTTCACCTTGTTTGAATCCTATACTATCGGTGTTGCCACCAGTCTTTACGACACACAGATTGTATTAGAAGCATTGACAATCACATTGATCATCTTCATTGGATTAACATTATTTGCAATGCAAACAAAATACGACTTCACATCATGGATTGGAGTTCTAAACAGTGTCTTATTCGCAATGATCGGAATCAGCTTCATTTGGTTCTTCTTTAGTCCTTCTAGCACTACTGAGCTAATGTACAGTTCCATTGGTGCTATTGTGTTTAGTGGGTATATCTTAGTTGATACTCAGTTGGTGTTGCGTAAATTCAACGTTGAAGAAGAAGTTCCAGCTGCGATCAGTTTATATTTGGACATCATCAATTTGTTCTTGAACATTTTGCGTATATTGGCCTCACAAAGAGACGATTAGCGTGTTCTTTATATACTCTATACTACTTTAATTTAACAATTTATGAGACATTTTTGTACTAAAAAAAAAAAATCTGACACATTTCTCGATTCTCAACTATTGAAGAAATCTCACCAAAGAATGACAGAACCACAACAAACTCTGAGAAACAGCCGTGCGTATCACTACACACTCTCGATACATTGACACATAGACTAACACAATGCCACCAGTTGTCTTCACAACGTTGACATTGAATTCAACGACATTATATTCTTTGGAAAATCAACAAGTCGTTACAAATTCAAAATTATTCGACATTAATGAAATAATTGGACATCAAATGAGTAGTATAAACTCAACAAAGTCACAATTCGGTACTTTATCTTTCCAAACTTCGAATCGAATTGATTTATTATTATATTTCATTAAATATATCTTACCTTCAAATGATATCGTTATTGTGTCCACTTGCTTCTCTCCTGAAGTACCTAAATCATTGGCTATAAAAACATTAGAAGAGATCCTTAATGAGTATAAAAAGTACAATGATCCTAGCATCTCAGGAAGTACAGGGAATGGAGGGATCCAATTCAAGATTAAATTCAATCAAATTATAAAATTCAATGAATTAGAATTCCAAAAAAATTTAATCAATGGAATAAGTCAAGATTTATCACAAGTTAAAAATATAATGAATGATAATATTGAACAAGTCCTTGAAAGAAATGAAAGAATTGGTCTACTTGTGAATAAAACAGACAGGATTAATAACATGTCGAATACTTTTAGATTATCAAGTGTTAAGGCAAAGAGAAAAGCATGGTGGAAAAACATTAAGTTTTGGGTCTTTATTGTCATTGGTGCCATTGTTGCATTGTTTGTCATTTATTGTTTCGTAAGGTGAGTGTCTGTGTCTTGTGGATTCTCTTGCTTTCAGTATTACTTTAATGAACATACTTATAAAATATTAATATCTGACCAGTAATTTTAATGATGAGAAACTCGTATAAGAACATTGAGAAAGACTTTCAATATCTTCAACTTATATTATAAATGTCGTTTAACTTCATATAAAACATTTGGAACTCATTCTAACCCTGCAATATTTTCGGTCCACCTAGAAAATGAGTCAACATTCTACTTTTCAATCCGCTATGAAGAATATATCTCCAATTTTTGCAATGCCATTAATGAGATTTTACTAGTGGATTTAATGTGTCTAGATCACAAAATGTGAGGATTCTGGTGATGATATGAACAGGTAAGTCATGATGGAACTATCTGTAAAGAACACATAAATTATGAGAGAAGAATTTTTTATTCGAAGTGCTTGTATCGATTTCAATTGGATTATTATATATGTGTAAATATTGGATTATATAGTCATTATCATTATCTTTTAGCCCACGGAGCTTTAGTAATTGGAGTATCATTAGTATTGTTATTTTGGAATTTACTATTAGCTGTATTTGGTAAGATTCTATTATTAGGCATAGTTCTCGAGTTTAAACCACTGTTCAGTATTTTATCTTGTAAAGATTGTGTTGGTTTCTTTGACTTCCAAGTTAAGTTAATGAATTGATTATCATCGGTAACAGAACTTGACGTTGTTGAAGGTTCTGGAGTTTTATCATCATCATAATCAATATTTAAAATTTCATCATCATCAACATTATTACCATTAGTAACTGGTAATGGTTTTAAATCAATACTTTGCCATGGAAATAGAACACCTCCAAAGTAAAAATGCTGAACAACAGGAAATTTACCAACAACTTCAACTGTGAACATCTTAAACATTCCCTTCACTATCTTTTCCCAATTTTTAACATTAGAAACATCATATAAAATTGGACTATGCTCAAAAAAAGGACCTTTCTTTACTTTAAAAATGTATGCAATTGCATTAAAATAAAGATTTTTAGTTGAATATTGAAACACAATTGATTTGTTTTGAGTATATTTGGGTGGAATTTTATGATGATCATGATCATCTGATCCTAAGATTTGTGAAGATCCTAAAATATAAATCAAATGGAAGTGATCATCTAGTCCCCATACACCATGACTCCCTGCAGGTTCAAGTGTGTATGTTGTGATTAATTTTCTTGCTAATCTATAATAATTTGCAAACAAAACTAAGAAATCATAACCGTCTAATTCATTATCATTATTATTATCACCATCATCATCATCATCATCATCATCATTTTCTTTAAATCTAATCATATCCACTTTTATTAAACCTGTAATAAAAGCTAAGAAGTTCAACTCATGTCCGGTTCCGTAGTCTAATCTCTCTCTTGAGCCAAATGAATTATTGATATACCATTTAATCTCATCTTTAAATTCCATTAAATTCACTAATTTATAATAAGGTTGAATTAAAACGTTTAAGATCCAATCATCCATGTTTTTCTCTAACTTATCGTGCCACTCCCTACATGCAAAATTACCATACCTTCTTGGTCCTTCAGATGGCGGGATTTGATCTATTAGATTTGAGATTAGATTTAATAGATCAACAATTGATTTGACTATTGGTTTATTTGTGTAAATTTGATTCAACTGAGTGTTATCATCGTCATCACTCAGCTGAGCAGTGAGTGATGTTTTGGAATCATGCTGAAATTTCTCTATTTCATCAATAGTGTATAAATCATTAACGGATAAAGTACCTGTTGGGATTTCTTTATTTTCAACTAATTTTGATATTTTATTCAATGAAATAGTGAGGTCTCTTAATGCAATTGACCGTTGAAATGCATTCAGTGTAACAGAGTCATAAATTCTTTTTACTGGAGGTTTAAAGTTGAAATTGGGTGGCTTCAATGACATTTTATCGTATTGAAACTGTTTATTCTGATTATTTTGTGTATCGAAAAGGTGATGAGGTTGGGAATTTGTTAAAAACGAGGTCGGAACTCATGCACTCATTTCCGGAAAAGATCACGTGAAGTTCTTAGCTTTTTTTTTGCAAGAATTTTTAAAAATCAAGAAATTTACAATTTAAGAAACTCAAAAGAGAAAAAATTCGCCACCTTTTAGGGATCAAATTCGTTGATTTTTATTTGTTTTCATATTTATCTTGCTAGTCTTGATCGAACTTTTCATTTAATTCTGACTATTTCACTCAATTCACTTTCTTTCTATCCTAATCTACAAACACTTCGCTTTTTCAGGATCCTTTTAGCATATAATCTAAATTTTTAGAAAAACATGTCCTTAGATTCTGCCTTTGCTAGAGAGAATTACGATCTTCGAAAAATCATGAGCAATAACGGGAGAGGTAGATCAACAGGGGATCGCTCAGTCTCGCCAAACTCAAGAGGTAGAACTGCAGATAATTCAAGAGGTAGATCATCAAGTAGAATACGTAATGGTTCAAGAGGTAGATCTCAGCAGGAAGATAATAACTGGAAATGGAGTATATTAAAACATGATCCATCTGAGAGATTCAGAGGTAGAAATAATACTGATGTGTTTAGAATTAATGATGATGACGATGACAACAATAAAAATAATGGTAATGATAATAGTAATGATGATATTTGTGATGATGAAGATGATGAAGTTAGTGAAAATAGTGAAGAGGAGCAAATCAGCGATGATGAAGCTGATTTTAATTTTGATATCAATGATGTTATATTACCTAACTTTAGAATATCAATCAATGAATATTATAAGCATAAACTTCAACAAAATTCATCAAGTTTAACAGAGACTTCAGAAATTGATCCAATTTCAAATCAAAAGAAAGAAGGAGATATCAAACTACAAAAACTCAAAGAAGAAGAAGAAATTAGAGAACAAAAGGAAAAATTAGATAAACTAGCCAATGAAAAATCTGAAGAGCTAAGTAATTTAAATAAGATTCTAGAAGGTAGTAAAGCCCTAAATGAATTTCAATCAACTGGTGTTGAACCAGAAAAACCAATAGATGAAATTGCTAAAGAATTGAAAAGTCTAGGTGTTGAAGACGTTGATAAGATGAGTATTGATCATATCATTGAATTTGAAAGTAAAAAGGATAAAGTTTATGATGAATATAAGAAAATACTTATTGATAAATCTAAACAAGATGCTAAAGAGGAAGAAATTAAAGAAGAAGTCAGTAAATTTAATGATCAAAATGTCTTTGAATCAGAAACTCATATTCATAGAAATCAATCAAGAGTTTCTAAATCATTAACATTAGGAAACTTTTTCTCAGATTGTCAAAAAGAAGGTAAAAAAACAAAAGATGTAACATCTTATCTAATCTATCTAGATATGTCACCAGATTCAATCAATGCAATACAATATACAATTGGTTCAGTTGTTAAAAGTGGAGATGTTTTATACGTTATCAATTCAGTTGATAATGAACTAGATATTGAATATTATGAAAAGCAATGTGAAAAATTAAGTGAATTAATAACATCATATTTGAAATTGATTGATAATAATGAGAATTTTACATTACACGTTGTATTAGAAACAACCCATCATAAATATCCAAAACATTTGATTAATGAACTAATTAAATACTTGAAACCAACTCTTTTCATCGTTGGTAATTCATTATTAGCAGGTGAATTAAACAATTATATAAGTGATATTCCATTATTAGTTGTCAAGAAAAGAATGAGAAGAAGATTAACAGGACATAGATAAAATTTGATTCATATTAAAATCGTGAATGTGTCAATAATTTATGCTGCCAGAGAGACAAATGACAAAAAAAGGAGAAAATTTACAAGTTATATACATTTATAGGTTGTAACCCACGATATATAGCTTTCGACCTTATGAACATGACTCACGTTTCAACTCTGAACGATTTTATAAGTAATTTGTGTCTACTTCAAACGTCCAATCAGTCTCTAATTTTAAAATTTGTCCCCATTTTCTATTTCCTACAACCCGGAGGTCGGAAATTGGGCCATGCCTAACTTTTACGATACTCCCCGGGGCTATCTATACTTTTCAGCCTTTTAAATCGTAGCAATATGAATATTGCTAATTCAGATGAATCGTTGACGTGGTGTGATTGGAAAAAACGAATGACACTTTTAAAGAGATGTATGATGGATTAACCTGTTTATCCGGGAACCATTACCAGTCATAACACTATGACTATTTTGTCGGATCAATTCACTTTAAAAACACCATTTCTCCATTTACGTCATTTTGACTAAATACATTCAATAATAGCTTTTGATGGGGTTCTAGTACGGAAGAAGTGTGTAGTTTAAACATGAGTATTGAGACTTGAGTTTATATATAGAGAAATAACCTCATTGTACTCATATTTTTATAGCATGATGATTTTCTTTCGGCTGTAATTTGAATTTCAGCCTTGAAAGTTGAAAGCTCAACTAAATATAGCTCTAGGCTTCAATTTCACGTATCTGGACCAATCAAGTTCACAGAAGTTTTTTCTCTGCCACTGAAATCTCACAGAATCCACCAAAACGCATCAAAATGAACGTAAACACACAATAATCAACACACTAAGCTCAGTTAAGTACACACACATTTGTCCGTAATGCTGGCCCACCGCGTTAAAATTTTTTTGCGGACAAAAAAAAACCACTTGACTCCAATTGTCCATAAAAACTCGAAAAGTTTCCAAGTTTCCATCTTTCTCCTTCTATCAATTTCAACAACGAATCCATAATGTCATTTCTAAGATTGTCCCGTCGTGGTGTTTTAGCTACCACTGCGGCCATCGCTTCAACGGCCATCGGTTACTCGTTGGTATCATCTCCTCAACAAACCATCAGTAATGATGCTTCTTATCCAGCTCTAGTCAAATCAAGACCAGCTCCTCCATCAAGATCAGAATTAATCTCCAATCTAAAAGAAAAAAACTTTGATGTCTTAATCATTGGTGGTGGTGCTTCTGGTGCTGGTTCCGCTGTTGACGCTGCTACTAGAGGCTTAAACGTCGCCTTAGTCGAAAGAAACGATTTTGCTTCAGGTACTTCTTCAAAATCCACCAAAATGGCTCATGGTGGTGTTAGATATTTAGAAAAAGCCTTCTGGCAATTATCTAAAGCCCAACTAGATCTAGTCATTGAAGCTTTAGATGAAAGAGGTAACATGTTAAGAACTGCTCCTCATTTAGTCACCGTCTTACCTATTTTAATCCCTGTTTATCAATATTGGCAAGTTCCTTACTTCTACGTTGGTACTAAGATGTATGATTTATTTGCAGGTAGACAAAATTTGAGATCTGCTTATTTATTAGGTCCTTCTGCTACAATGGCTGCTTTACCTCAATTAGATGGTAAAGATCTAAAAGCTGGTTTAGTTTATCATGATGGGTCTTTCAATGATTCAAGATTAAATTCAACTTTAGCCATTTCTGCTATTGAAAATGGTGCAACTGTTGTTAATTACGTTGAAGTTGTTCAATTAGTTAAAAATGAATTAGGTAAAGTCGCTGGTGCAATTGTTAAAGATCGTGAAACTGGTGATGAATTTAAAATCAATGCTAAATCTGTCATTAATGCAACTGGTCCATACTCTGATGTTATTTTAGAAATGGATAAAGATCCAAAAGGTTTACCACCAAAAACCCCATTACCACCAAAAATGGTTGTTCCATCTGCAGGTGTTCATATTGTTTTACCAGAATATTATTGTTCCAAAGAATTAGGTATTTTAGATGCTCAAACCTCTGATGGTAGAGTTATGTTCTTTTTACCATGGCAAGGAAAAGTTTTAGCTGGTACCACTGATGTTCCATTAGATAAAGTTCCAGAAAATCCAACTCCAACTGAAGCTGATATCCAAGATATTTTACAAGAATTACAACATTATATTAAATTCCCAGTTAGAAGAGAAGACGTCTTATCTGCTTGGTCAGGTATTAGACCATTAGTTAGAGATCCAAGAAAGGCTGATTCATCAAAGGGTACCCAAAATTTAGTTCGTAATCATTTAATCTTCACTTCAGAAACTGGTTTAACTACCGTTTCTGGTGGTAAATGGACCACTTATAGAGAAATGGCCGATGAAACCGTTAGTGAAGTTGTTAAACACCATAACTTTAAAGTTGGTCCATCAAAAACTAAACAATTAGTCTTAGCTGGTGGTGAAAATTTTGAAAGTACTTTAGCTCCAAGATTAGCTCAAGAATATAATGTTCCAACTACTTTAGCTGAACATTTAGCTGCTAACTATGGTACCAGAGCTCCATTAATCTTAGAAATTTATAAACAAGACCAATTCAATCAATTACCAGTTGGTTTAGCTGATTCTCCAAAAGCTCCAACTTTTGAACAATTCCAATTTCCATTCTCAGTTGCTGAATTAAAATATTCAATTAAATATGAATATACCAGAACTCCAGTTGATTTCTTAGCAAGAAGAACTAGATTAGCTTTCTTAGATTCTAAAGCTGCTTTGAGTTCCGTTGATGGTGTTGTTAAAGTCTTAGGTGATGAACTTGAATGGAGTTCAGATAAAAGAGAAGAAGAAGCTGCTAAAGCTAAAAACTTTATCAAAACCTTCAATTAAAAAAGGGGGTTTTAAATTGTTATGAAATAATCAAAAAATAAGTAAATTAGATATTGTTATTACGATAATGAATATATGAATTTTGTATATATCAGCGAGGTATATATAATGCAAATTGTAATTATTAAACAAGTTTAAATTTCTGTAATATATTTGATTTTTGACTGTAAAAAATCAATCTCTTTGAATAATTTAACATCAAGTTTTAAATTGTCTAGATTATTAATCAAATAATTGATTAAAAACAAGCAATTTTGATTCGTTTCATCATTTATTGATTTCAGTTTATAATTAAAATTCTCAATGACATTCTTAACTGCTTTATCCAATTCTTTGAACTCAATATTTGGATCATTATATTTCAATTTAATCAATTGATTTTTCTCAAATGGAACAATTAATCGATACTGATCAGTCTTGTTAATATGAATCTTATATGTTTTAGCTTTACTTGTTGTATTGATGAGTTTGAATTGTGAAGTTGTTGATAATCTATGCTCTAATTGGATAAATTCATCAGTTCGAAGTGCGATTTCTTTATTATGGGTATCAATGGTTTGTGTATTTGTGGTTTCTTTCTTCTTGCGAATGTTTCTGTTTCTAGATTTAGGTTTAATGGATTGCATTTCATCCTTGGACGTTTTCAGCACTTTGCTGTTTCTCTTTGGCCTTACTTTTTTATCATCTGAATCCATTTTAAAACAATATTTCAACCACTTCAACTCTATTCATAACTGAAAAGTTTTGTAGAAAAAAAAGATCGATTAACTACCGAATTGGGGAATTACCCAATGGGGAAAATGAATTTTTGATCCTCGGTACAAAGTTTTGTCACATTTTTCTTTTGTGGAGAAAATTACAAAAAATTGTATAAAAAGCGAGAAAATTACAAATTATTCGTATAATATATAATTTATAAACAAATCAATCAATCAGAATGACAGAAAGACTTTCTCAGTTGAAAAAACACCTTACTTATACAACTACTCAATCAATCTTACAACAAAGAGATGATGATGTCGTTATTGTTGCTGCCAACAGAACAGCAATTACAAAAGGCGGTAAAGGTCTTTTTAAAGACATCAAATCAGATGAATTATTGTTCAAATTTTTGAAGAAATTCTTATCTTCAATCGATAACTTAAACCCTTCTCAAATTCAAGAAGTCGCGTGTGGTAACGTCTTGAATAAAGGTGCCGGTGCAACAGAATTTAGAGCTGCTTCAATCGCAGCTGGTATACCTGCAACGACCCCATTCTTAGCAATTAATAGACAATGTTCTTCTTCTTTAACTGCTGTTAATGATGTTGCTAATAAAATCAAAGTTGGACAAATTGGATTAGGATTAGCCTGTGGTGTTGAATCAATGACTCAATGGTATGGACCAGGGGCATTAGCTGAAATTTCACCAATTCTAAAAAATGATCCAGAGGCCAAAAAATGTGAAATTCCAATGGGGATCACTAACGAAAACATTGCTGAAAAATGGAATATTTCCAGAGCAGAACAAGATAAATTTGCAGCAAGATCATATAATTTAGCTGAAAATTCAATTAAAAAAGGTTTATTTAAAGATGAAATCTTACCAATCGAAGTGCAAATTAAAGATGATTCGAATGATGATGATGACGATGATGATGAAGGTGTTCAAAAATTGAAAACTGTTTTAGTTGATACTGATTCAGGTCCAAGATTTGGTGTCACTGCTGAATCTTTAGGTAAAATTAAGGCAGCTTTCAAGAAAACTGGTACCACTCATGCTGGTAATTCGTCACAAATATCAGATGGTGCTTCTGGTGTCTTATTAGCAAGAAGAGATGTTGCTAAAAAACTAGGATTACCAATCATTGGTAAGTATGTTGATTTTAGAGTTGTTGGTGTTCCCCCAGAAATTATGGGTGTTGGTCCAGCTTATGCAATTCCAGAAGTTTTGAATGCAACTGGTTTATCAGTCAATGATGTTTCAGTTTATGAAATCAATGAAGCATTTGCAGCACAAGCTTTATATAGTGTTAAAAAAGTTGGTATTGATATTAATAGAGTAAATCCAAGAGGTGGTGCAATTGCAATTGGACATCCTTTAGCAGCAACTGGTACCAGACAAGTTGCTACAATTTTAAGAGAGTTACAAAAAGGGGAAATTGGTGTGACTTCAATGTGTATTGGTACTGGTATGGGTGCAGCAGCAGTCTTTGTTAAAGAATGATTTAAGATATTTTGAAAATTATTTATTTTGATGAGCTATGACTGTCGTTTTTATGTGAATAAAGGTATATTTCGATTTCGAATGTAAGCTATCCAGACTTTATATCTTTCAAGAGGTGATAGACCTATGACCAGCTTAAGCTCTAAATCTCTTGTGCGGTGGCTGAACCAGAAGAAAAATTACATAATACTATTCAATTTTTCACTATCAATGAATCAAAAGAATACAAATCAGTTCAATCGAATTATAAAGCATCATAATGAGGGTAGAAGAGATAACAAAGAACTATAACAGAGACGTATACTTCACCTCATCAATCAACATCTCCTCAAAGTCGAACAAGGTCACAAAGGGTAACGACTCTAAAAGAAAAAGATTACAAGCAGGATCATATAATTTAAGTGTTGTTGAAAATCAATTACATGGAACCGAATTGACCGTTGACTTAATGGATGAGAAGAATTCAAACAAGAGACTGTTGGAGCTAGATAATGAAAATTTCAACGATACGAGGATTGATTTGCCCAAAACTGGAATAAACTTCGATTATCAGACAACCAGATCAATCGTTTCATTGTCTTCGAAATCAGGACCTTCCAGTGCAAATTATTCTAATAATCAGTCCAAAAATGATATGATTAGAATAAAACCAAGTTATTTAACATCTATTAGAAAGATTTTAAGCTCAAGAAGATCGTTAAATAATTATATGGATGAAATTGATGAAAGGTTTCATAGTGTGCTCTATGGAATAGTATCTAAACGAAACAAGAATTTCATCGTTCCTAATAAGAAACTATGTTCTATTTGTGGTGATGCCAGTCCTGGATCTTGTACTAGATGTGGATCAAGGGTTTGTTGTGTTCAATGTTCAGTTGTCCATAATGAAACTAGATGCTCTGGATATTAAGTGTAAGCTATAGAAATATATAACGAAATGCGATGAGATTTAATGAAATAGATGTAGTTTAAGATAATAAGAGTGATCTCTCAATGAGTCCTAAATTGGTGCGATGAGACGAATTTATAAATATATCGAGTCCCCGATCGGGTTTTCATTCTCTAGCCTACAATTAAATAGGTGAATCATAATGTTTAGACCAAGATTCCAACTATCACAGATCCGTCATTTGACACACCATGTCGCAGTGATAGGATCAGGGCCATCAGGGTTCTACACTGTGACAGAACTATTCAAAAAGTCCCAAAAGTTAAAAGAAGATTTCAAAATTGATTTGAAAATAACATTGTTTGATAAATATCCTACACCATTTGGATTATCAAGGTATGGAGTTGCTCCTGATCATTTAGAAGTCAAGAATTGTGAAGAGACGTTCACATCCATCGTCGAATCAAATAAAAGATCGTTTGAGTTTGTTGGAGGTGTTGAAATTGGGAAAGACGTTGAACTTGAACAAATTGTTAGTAATTTCAATAGTGTTGTATTAGCATATGGTAACACTAAAGAAAATAAATTAGGAATTCAAAATGAATCACATCCAATGGTTATCAGCTCCAAAGATTTTGTCGCATGGTATAATTCAGAACCTAACATCTTGGAAAGATTCACACCTCCAGATTTATCAAAAGTTGAAAATGTGACTATTATTGGGAATGGTAATGTTGCTATGGATATCGCTAGAATATTACTAAAGCCACAAAATCAGTTCATTGAAAGTGATGTCTCCCAGAATGCAATAGTTGATATTTTGAATAATGGGATCAAGAATGTTGATATTGTTGCCAGAAGGGGATTATTGGAGAGTAAATTCACCACTAAAGAAATCAGAGAATTACTAGAATTGGAACAATATGGAGTTAAATTCAATGGTGTCTTCCCAGCAGAGCTAATTGAATACACTCAACCATTCTTGAAGAAATTAGATCGTGTTTTGAAAAGAAGATTAGAATTAATTCTTAAATATTTAAAACCAATTACTGAAAGAAAAATGAAATATGAAGTTCCTAAAATCATGAACAAATCATGGAATCTAACATATCTTAGAAGTCCAGTTGATATCAAGTTAACAGAATCTGGATCATTAGATTTGATTAAATTTCAAAAGATGAAGATTGATCAAGTTTCATTAACTGAAACTAAATTTATCCCAATCGATAACGAATTTGAAGAATTCAAAACTGATTTAATCATAACGTCAGTTGGATTCAAAGGAGAATTGATTAAAAATTCATTGAATATTCAGTTTGATGGAAAAAGAGGAATGATTACGAATAAAGGGTATAAAGTATTAAATAACAATGATGAAATTATTCCAAGTTTATACGCTATTGGTTGGATTAGCAGTGATTTAAAAGGACCTATTTTAAATACATTAGTTCAATCAACTGAATTAAGTGAGATTATCATGAAGGATATAATTACCAGTGAGAATGTGAATGAATTGAATGGAATTAATGGATTAAAGTTGAAGAATTATACAAATTGGGAAGACTGGGAGAAGTTGAATGAATTTGAAATTAAATTTGGTGAAATTTATAATAAATCAAGATGGAAAATTCCAACTGTTGAACTAATGAAGGATATCATTAAAGACGATACTTCACTTGATGAAAAAATCACTAAATACAAACAATCGATGTTGAATGATGGTAAACCAAACATATAATCAGTACTACAAAATTCTTTTCTGAAATAATTTTATAATTTTTTTTTAGTATTTAAAACGTCATAAACATATACATTCATTATTATATAAATGTACAAGAATCAATTCAATCGATGAATATTTAACCAGTAATTAATAAGTGCAGTAATAATAATTGATATATGATAAATCTAATGAGCCCCATTTTTGTGGTGTCTTAAATGGAAGTAGTATTCTAAAGAGTAACCAAAGACTAAAACGAAGGCAGCAACGTGTAGTAATGGTTTTCCTGAAGCATTGTCACCGTTGAAGAATTTTTCTTTATAACGAGCTAATGGACCAAATGGTTTATTTTGAGGAGCTTGACCTTGTGGTAAACCTTTGTAGAAGTTACCGACTTCAGCTAATCTTTGAGCTTGGGTGTTGGCACCAATGTTTTTGGCAGAAGCGATCTTTGGTGGGATCAAAGTGGATAATTGACGTCTGATAACAAAGGACATTTTAAAGTTCTGTTTAGTCGATACTGAATATTTTATTAATAGTCGAAGGGTGAATTTTTGTTGATCTTTTTTTTCCGTTTTCAATTTGGACAAATAGAAAAACGAGAAAAAATTTGTTAGTGAAAAGTTGACTTCCTAATCGGGTAACCTTGGATGATGGGTTGTTGTTCAGCGGTTATTCTGATAAAATTGAGATTTACGTGGAAGAATTGGTGAGAAAAGTATATAAATAGAAGAGTTACCGCTTTCTACAAGTGTGTTTTTGAAGTTGTTTTTCATGCTGTTCTTCATGCTATTATATTATACTTAATCATTCCTCTGAGATGTACAACACATTGTTGCCTCTGATGAACACATCTCCCAGCTTGTTGACGACACTGGCATAGCGCTCTTCTGATTCTTCTAGTGTGATGTTCATATAACCGTCAATGGAGTCTAATATACCATGGTACTCTTCTCCTGAGTATAATTTAACAACAACGTGATTGCCAGTCAATGAGCCTAAAAATGTGGAAGTGGAAGTGGACATTGTCTATTATTTATTACTGTTGATGTTGATGTTGACGCTGATTGCTGTTGGAACTACTGGGTTTGTTGATATTACTTCTGCGGGTTTGTTGATGCTGCCAAATTGGTTTACTCTTTCTTTATTTCATTTCTTTCTTTCTTTCGCGAATTTGCTCTCACTTTATTATGGTCTATAAATATTTTTTTCCGTTTCAGGATTAAATGGATTGTCAGATTTATCATCAAAATCCACATATCCCTCAAAACTCACCACCCATCTGAGACCACCAGACCCGAATTATGTCCCTCATCCAAAATGAAGACGAGGAGGACTCTCGTACATGCAGACAATGCCATTTACCCATCAGTGAAGGCCATGCTTACGAGTTAGGAGGTGATAGGTGGCATATGTATTGTTTTAACTGTTCGAAATGCTCAAAATTACTAGGAACTTCTTCAAATTTCATGGTTTTAGGTACTGGTGACCTGATATGCTCTGATTGCTCTTACTCCTGTAATAATTGTGGTAAAAAGATCGATGACTTAGCTATATTGACAGGAAATCAGGCATATTGTTCAAATTGTTTTTCGTGTAGAAATTGTCATAAGAAGATCCAAGATTTAAAATACGCAAGAACTTCAAAAGGTTTGTTTTGTATGAATTGTCATGAAAAGTTATTAGAAAAGAAAAGAAAACATGAATTAAAGAAAAAAATGTTACCGAGTATACCAAACCAGAATAATAATAATAACAATAGCCCAATTATACCATTAAGATCCCCAAATAGAAAGATAAATTTAGATCCTGCTGTTGATTTAAAACCAAAAAATCAATACCTCCTGGCTAAACCAACCCATGACTTCTTTGAAAGTACTGACGATAACAACAATGAAGAAGAAGAAGAAGAAGAAGAAAAAGAAGGGAATGATACTGTCATTCGGGGAGAAGAAATCATTGATGATGATATAGATAGTTCCTATTCCCATACTCCGAATTTGTCAACTCCAACTAGGAAACAATTTCCATCCCCTATAAGATCAAGCATTGTTAAAACTCCAAATGGTGATACTAATAGAAAAGCCGTCGTTCTTGATACAATGTCTTCATCTTCATCAACTAATTTCATATCAAATTATATCAAATCTCCAATGAAAAGTATATCGCCAGTGCGAAATGAATCTCCTCCACCAATCAGAATTCCATCAAGATTACCGCATTTTCAATCCAATAGTGAAGATGACAAAAGTGATATAGTTGATGATTTTATTGATATGAATGATACAAGTGATAATGACGAAGAAGAAATTGATCAAATTAAAGATGACCAGAAAATGGATACCGATGAAGAAAGTGGTTTTAAAGACTTCAAACAACCAGATGGATTTAATTCAAATAGACTAAATAATTCAAAACCATTTGATTTACAGTTAAATGAAGATCAATATACTTATAATAATTCAAAAACTCCAATTATAACTCAAAGTAATCAAGCTTCACCATTTAAAACCAATTCATCACCATTAAATGCAAATAAAGACTCAATTTTGTTAAGATCAAGATCAATCAAATCACCAAAGAATTTTTTAAATAATTTTAATTTTTCATCAAAACATAAAAAGTCGGAATCTTCATCATCAATCGATTATAAAATTTCTTCTCCATTCTTAACCTCAACTAACATTCAACAAAACATAAATCAACAAAGTGGTCCATTAACACCAAAAGCAAACAATCCAACTTCAAGCTTTCAAACTCCTCCATTGGTAAATGGTATTAATCATCAACGTAATTATTCTAATTCTTCAGCTATCATTCATCAACATCAGAGATCAATTTCATCTGGTACTCAACATTTAAGGTCAAGAAGTGATGTTAATGCATATGATAATAATATTTTTAACAACAATAATTCAATAAATGATGAAAAGAGAAATCTAGAATTAGAGTTGAGATTATTGAAAGTTGAAATCATGGAAATGAAACAAACCAAAGGTTTATTGTTGAAGGAAATTCAAGACTTAAATTCCAAAAAAGATGAATTAAATGATATTATCTCAGCATTAAATGGAGATTTAAATGAATTAAAAATTGGAGATCCAATAGAACGTACATCATCACCAATTAAACAAAATAGACCAGCTGCGTCACCAGATAAAGCAGCAATAAGCAATCCAATTCCAATACCATCAGATCAACTGCCAACTACAGTGACTTCATCGCAATATCTAAATTTGCCAGATAATTCATATGAAAAGGATAAAAAATCTTCAATAAAATTCTGGAAAAGAAAAAATATTTTTAAAAATGATTTATCAAATTCCCAATCCAACCATTCAATCAATACTTTAATTAATGAAGATGAAAGTGGAATGAAACAATTAATATCTGAACCATTTTTAAAAACAGAAGAAATTGATGAGTTAGGTGGAAATGACAACAAGAAATTACCACCAACAGGGGGTAATAACACTACGACCAATAATAACAAATATATTGATTTAAATTCAAACACATCAAAAGCATCATCCGACTTATCATCAAATAACCTAATCTCAAATTCTTTAATAATGTCAGATTTATTCAACTCAACTCTGGAAAGTAGAGCAATTTTTGAAAAAAGATCAATACCATTAATAATCACAAGATTAGTGGAAGAAGTTGAGAAGAGAGGGTTGGAATCAGAGGGGATTTATAGAAAGAATGGGGGAACTTCTCAAATGAACTCAATTTTAAATTCTTTCAACAATTTGCATCAATCAGAAACTTCACTTGAATTGGAAAAATCTTTAGAAGGTGATATTAATGCATTAACTTCTTCATTAAAGAGATATTTATATTTCATATTACCTGAACCTATAATCCCAAATAATCAATACGAGGAATTCATTAAAATTGATAAAATTCCAGATTTTAATGATAAATTAATTCAATTTAAATCAATTTTCAATAATTTACCAATAACAAATTTGAAAACTTTGAAATTTTTACTAAATCATTTTAATGAAGTCGAAAAACATTCAAATTCGAACAAAATGAACTATTATAATCTAAGTGTTGTCTTTGGTCCAACTTTCACCAGAGTAAGTTCAAATGAAAGAGAGTTAAGTGACATGAAGACAAGGAATAATGTTATGGAAGTACTACTTAGAAACTCATCAGAAATATTCAAAGACTTACAATTCTAATCATGAATAAATGCTATTATATACACACACATGTAACTATTTATTTAATGTCTTTTATTTCAGGAGCATTAAACATCTCATATCTTCGATGTCCATTACGAATAAGATACTCAATAGTGGTGTAATCCTTTTTTGCAATACTTAATTTATTCTTTCTAAATTCATTCCGTGTGTAATTCAAGAAATTTGGTTGGTTCTCAACTGGTTTCGTATAGCATGATCTGAGACAGGCTCTGTATAGTTTTAAGACTTCTTTTTGTAATCCTGATAGTTTCTTCATTCTGAGTCCTGATGTATGTCTGGGGTAATTACGGATGAGTAATTGAAATATTTGATTGTATTCTTATTGGTGGAAATTGGACGCTGAGTAGGGTGTTAACTGGTGGAGTATATGTGTTGATTTGTTTGTTCGTTTATGATGGGAGTTGGTTTTTCAATCTGATTTAATACTCAAGATTGATTTTATTGATTCAGCTTCATGAAATGTTTTAAATTTGTAATTTAATTTTCAAAAATAATCGTCCAGACTCGCAATTTCCAAGAAATGAAAAATTTTCGATTTTGTGTCAAAAAATCCAAAAAGATGTTTAAAAATAAAAAAAATTGTCTTAAAAAAGCAAAACATCGACAGAAAATCATCCATAAATTTCCACCAATACCACTGGAATAGAACCGCAACCATCATTTCCTCCATACCCACAGATAATGTTTCATTGGACCGTTGCTCAATTCCTCTACAATTTTGTGGAGTCTACACAAATTGGTGAAGTTTCGTCCATGAACAATCTTTATGAAAAGTCCAATGATTTGAGTATATTCATATCCATTTTATCCATAATTGGGTTCATTTGGTGGCTGGTAATAATCTTGTTTGCATATTATGGTTTTTTTGAGATTGTTGCTAAATTTAATAAGAGTAATAAATTCAAATTTCCAATTAATAAGGAATTAGAAAATAATCTCGAAGGTGTCACTATTCTTAGACCAATTAAAGGTATTGACACGGAATTAGAATTGTGCTTAGAGTCATGTATTGTTCAGGAATACCCAGCTGATAAACTACAAGTAATATTTTGTGTTGAAAGTTCAGAGGATCCAGCAGTTCCAATAATAGAGAAATTGGTTAATAAATACAAAAATTCAAAGGATTTAGTGCTATTGATTGATGATGAGTTAATTAATGAGTCACATCATTTTGGTCCAAATCCAAAGATTAATAATTTATCAAAAGGCTATAAAAGAGCTAAATTTGATTTGATCTGGGTTCTTGATTCAAATGTTTATGTAAACCCAGGAACTTTGATAAGATCAGTTATATCTTTAAAAAATTCCTTAGACAATGGTCGTAAGACTTCAAAAGAGATCAAATTGATTCATCATGTTCCATTAGCTGTTTCTATAAATAATTCAAATAGTATCAATAATTTAGGTTCAAGATTAGACGAAATGTTCTTATTAACTTCTCATGCTAAATTTTATGTTTTTTTCAATAAAGCTTCAGTTGCCCCATGTGTTAATGGTAAATCAAACCTTTATAGAAAATCGGACTTGGATTATTCAGTATTAAAGATAAGTGAGAATAAAATTCCAACCATTAATAATAGACCAAATATATCAGTTGAAGCAAAAAAATATATATCATCAAATGATGGATTAAAATTTTTCTCAAGATATATCGGGGAAGATAATATGATTGGTATTGCATTATGGGAAAATGATAAAGGAGGTAGAACTGGTATGACTGGTGATATTGCAATACAACCAATTGCAGATGATGGTTTCAAAAATGGAATCTGGGATTATATTGATAGAAGAGTAAGATGGTTAAGAGTTAGAAAATATATGGTTTTAATGGCAACACTAATTGAGCCAACTACAGAATCATTTGTTATTGGTATATTTGGATCATTTGGTATATCAAATTTATTTTTCAATGGGAAGTTTAAAATCTTACTTTTATTAATTCATGAATTGATTTGGTGTTTAACAGATTATTTTCAATATTTAATATTGATTAAATATAGTACTAGAGATTCAATGTTCAATAATAAAGAACCATTTTTCTTAAAGAATTATAATACAAAATTATCATTGTTTAAATGGTTACCAATCTGGTTACTAAGAGAGATTTTGGCATTACCAATTTGGATAATTGCAATGTGTGGAACTGAAATCGATTGGAGAAATAGACCTTTCAGAATAAGATCTGATTTATGTGCTGAGGAGTTGTGAGGTAAAATGTATATATATTCAAATATAGAGCGGATAAAGTTATACAATTATAGAATACAAAGATGCGAATTTGTGCTGCTTGACCATTAAAACTCAGGAAAAATATCCCAACTGACCCAGCTACAATACATAATGAGTCAAGTCGCCGAAGGAATTATTTCAAAGTGTAGAAACTGGATTTTTATAATAAAAAATACTTGTTTACAATTGAGTCAGTTCAAAGATAAATACGTTTTTAGTTCGTAGTTTTGTAGTTTCAAAAATCAAGTTATTTTACAACCATCTTAAAGAATTTGGTCAAATTGACTCAGAACTCATTGGTAGTACAGAGAGAGCATCCAATCATCAATTGAATTACGCATTTGGCCTTTTTTTTTCTTTCTCTTAGATAATTATATTTTCATTGAATTTGTCTATACATTCTTATACTTCATCTCTTTCTGGCTTCTAAAAAATTAATAATGATAAACCCAAACGCCGCGTTTTATGTTTGATTTATAAAGATTTCCGCGAAAATTTTGGTAATATGAAAAAGAAGTTAGATGATCAAGACTAACATCTATGAAAATCATCAACGTCATTTTAACATAATGGAAAAACTACCTTCTGTCCAAAAAGGACTGAAGAACTTTTGGTTCATAACTTCAATTGCCATCGGGCTGATCTATATCACAAAAACGTAAGTATTCCGCAACAAAGTTCCAACACAAATATCAAAAAATTAGTTACTAACTAACTAACAGTTCGATCAATAAACAAAGAGATACAAAGTTTACACCGGAGCATGTTGAATATGATGGTTCAATCTCTGATAACTATACAAAATTACAACCTGGTTTACCTGAACCAACTGGACTATATAAAAGAAAATCCGAATTTGAAGGGGCTGGTAATTCTTATTCATCAAGAGCAAAAGGTGATAGATTTAGTGGATTGCTAGATATGGAGTGGATCTTTGGTAAAAGATAAAGGTGAGAAGTAGTCTTGTATATAGAGAATAATAAAACTACAATATTTAACTAATGATAATAATTTAACTATAAAAAGACAATATATAAACGAAGTAAAATTTGATACAATTTTTAATCTTTCTTTTCGAAATAATCAGCCATTTCTTGATCTAATTGTTCAATGGTTTTTTTAGCTGGTCTTTTGGATTTTGCTTTACCAGCACTGGCTTTTTTACCTGCAACTGGAGCTGCTTTCTTGCCAGCTTGTTTTGATCCTTTTGAAGCTTTTGGAGTTTGAACAACGTTGGCCATGATTCTAGAAGCTAATGGTTTTTTAGTTGGATCAATAATTAATTCCAATCTTAATCTACTTTTACCATTATCGATTGGTGCACCGTTATATTTCTCAACAGCTTTTGAAGCATTAGCAGCTGTTTTGAAGAAAAGAGTAGCGATACCTTTTGATTGACCCTTTTCGTTATAACTTAAATGAACGCTTTGAATACCACCAACCTGAGAAGCAAAGAAATCCTGTTTAAATGTTAATGATTTGTACTGGAGAAAGAAAAATATTGGAAATGATGGGAAGGAAAAAACACAAATTTTTGAAAGGGAATACCAAATTCAATGACATAAAAAATGGATGAACGTACTATAGGGACAGTATCGTTTTTTCCTTGAACCAAATAAAAAATGTAATTGATGCAATAAAATCCAAGAGTACTTTATGACCAACAATATTATTTCACTAACGAGAGCAAAAAAGGTGAAGGGGACATGAAAAGTCTTTGGAAGAATTATTCAAACAATGAATAATAGTGTTAAGATCGAACGAAAAACACACAAACAAATTCAAATATAGATATCAGACTGATATAGATCAAATCAACAGAAACTATGATGATCTTGGATAAGAAACTATTCTTTTAGCTCAACGTTTGAAAAAATTCAGACTCTCATAAAGAAAATAGAATGCAGTTGCATTCACTTCTCTCCTTAGTTTAAAAAACACAAAACAACAATATAAAACAATCACAATTAAGTGCTATTTTCTTCCATATCTAAGACAGAAGTTGTTGAAACTGAAAACATAAAAAACAAGTTCTATAATAAAGTGACATGCTCAACTTTAGTCACTGAGCAAAGAAGCGTCTCTTCAAAACGAGTTATCAGTTTATCCAGATTTTTTGAAGTGAAATAAAAAGTGGTCATAAAAAGTTCTTTTTGGATATAAATGTTGAAGAATCAAAGTTTTGATATACCAACCCATCAAAACAGCATTTTTAAATGGTGAAGTTAAAATGAGTAGCGACCAAAGGGGCAAAGACAATGTCAAAATATTTGTAGTTCAAACATTCATCCGATTCATTAATATTGTGATTGGAACATTCAATTTCTTTAGATTTTATTATATCTTCCATCTTCAAAATTGCGATACTTTAACATACCTTGATAGCATCAGTCTTGATATCTTTTGGTAAACCGTAGACAATGACTTTAGTGGCATAAGAGGCGTCTAAGACTGCTGGTGCTGGGGCAACTGGTTGGGAGGCTTTAACAGGTTTAACTCCATTTTTTTTGACAGCTGGTTTAGAGACAGCTTTACCAACTTTTGATTTGGTGAGGTTTGCTCTTTTCTTGAACTGTTTCTTTGGTCTGCTGGAGATGATTTCGTCTAAAGATTGATCTAAAGCTGACATTTTTGATATAATTTGTTTGATTTGCGCGTTTTTGTTGAGCGGCGAAAATTTAAATCAAAGAAAAAAAAAAGGGCGAAATTGATTTCTTTTATAGTTGCTGAAAAAAAATTGGAAAGTTGGATTCGCGAATTTCAAATCACTAATCCTTTATCTTCAGCTGTATTCTTTCAAAATTAAGTCTTTCGGTTGTGTTGAGACTACATTTACAGAGTCTCTTAAATCGCTTTCTGAATCTGTCCTACTACACAGGCCGTGTCATTCACTAAAAAGTGTTATACTTATACAATAGAACAAATATCCAAGTCGGAACTCAGTAAAGTTAGCATGTTTTCCGGGGGTAGGACATATAATGATTTCGATAATGAAGCTATTTTTGAGTTGGAAAAATTCTGGATTCGACTGATTTTGGTGCTGTTGAAGTGAGATCTGATGTCACGAATAGGAATAAACACGTCAGTAAGGGAAGGGTCCCCAGGTCTGCCCACTTTGAGGTGTATCTCTAGCAACAAGATAGCTAAATATGTGATAAGTGCAGAATTTGATAATAAAATTGGATCAATTATAAGACATCAAGTACCGCTAAAGATTTCTGGTTTCAAACATAATCTAGAGTCTATCGCTGATCTAATGATACCGCTGAATATGGAACAGAAACAAACGGAAGATTATACAACCTTTATTTTATATAAGAATTCAATGAACACATATGATTTATTTCCAGATATTGATAAAGAGTTATATGGTCCACATATTGGATTACAAAGAATGAACCTTAATGGAATTGGAACAATCTATGAATCTAATTCCAGTAATACAAATGATGAAGTTGATGAAGAAGAAGAAGAAGAAGAGGATGATGATATCCTATTCTTTTTATGTGTTTCTAAAACAATCAAGTCAAATGATGATTCAAGAGGTACTAAAATTAGATCAATTGCAATTGGTTCAACGCTAAAAAACTTCATTATTTTCAAACATTTACTGGCGATAACAATTCAACATTATGTAATTGACGGTTCAATAACTCATTTGATTTCATTGTTTAATGTTATCAATAGCACAGATATTTCGATTTGGCAAAGATTTATAGATTTAAACCATGAATTAAATAAGAATTTGTCATTAAGTTATGATTTCAACAATAGATTAATTTTAACAAATTTCAGAAATCTACCAATGAAAGAGATTTCAACACAATCAGTCAGATATAAAAATGGAATTTTACAATGTTTTTCATCAATTGATCATGATTTATATAATGATCCATTAACTACTTTATTATCATCAATCCCACTAAATCTTGATTTAAGTTTATCAAATAATAGAATTGCAACAGATTTGAATTTGAGCCATAAGATATTAATTTTTTTACAAAAATTATCTATCCAATTAAATCAAATCAATTATAAAAATTTAAATATTATAATATATTCCAACAATCTACAAAACTCAACGGACTCATTGTGTCAGTTCATCTTATCATCTTCTAATCTTCTAAATGGTTTGAACAATTCATATTTCAGTAATGATAAAATATTATATTTTCCAAATATTGATTTATTGAATTTTGAAAAATTGATTGAGTTTGATAAAAACTCCAAAAGTTTCAAGATCATAGGGACAAGCAATAAAATTCTGAAAGAAAGTGCTGTTGAGTTTTATGATTTTTGGTATGATTTAGATAAAAATATACTAGAACCCTCCCCAAATTTACCAATTGCAACCAAGAATAAGAACATTAATTCAGAATTTCAAAATCTATTGAATGATTTGATCGCTAATAAACATGATGGTAAAACTGTTGAACTAAGTTTGAAAAGATTCAATATCTACCAAATTTTACAAATATTAAATGATGATAATGATGATCAAAATAATTCCTCAGAACTGAACATCAAAGATTTTTATTTATGTCAAAAGAAAAATCTGGTTATATTCAACGAATTTTTTGAGTTCAAAACAATTGAACTGATAGAAACAATTCAAAACTTTTTAAAATTAACAAAAATGGAAAATTATATCATGTTTAAAATTACAGAATTGAAATCGATCTATAAATCTTTCATCCAATTCATATCAGTCAATGAACAAAATCTTGGTAAATTTCTGTTTATCTTAGAGATTTACCCCGTTAATGACTTTTCACTTAGATCAGATAATATTAAGGATTTTTTATTTGATGTTCAATATATTAATCAAACTTCAAATTCACTAATCAATCTAATTTTTAAAAATCTGTTGATTAAAGATTTAGAATTACAAAAATTGATATTTAAACTATATGAAAAGTTGATTAAATCCAGATGTAAAGTCATCATTGAAGAAAGGTTGAACTTGTTCACGAAATTGATCATCCAAGAATACCCAATTCATAGAGAATTAGAACCTACGTTACCAAAAAGATTCATCAAAAAATCATCAAAGAGCAAGATCCTTTTGAGATGAATAATAATATAATACTAATATGAGATAGATATATCTAAAAACATACATACACGATAAAACTTAAATTACAAACTCCAAAGAACATCTATAATATAAAATATAACTAATGAGAAACGAAATGCAACATGATGTTTTTTTTGATTTTTTTTTTTGCTAGTTTTCTTATATCCTGACAAAATCAAATAATGAGCAACTTATGTTAAAAACAGCTACCTGTTTTCATTATAACTCTTCCTTTAATGGGAAAAGTCTGTAATTATTCATGTGATGAAATCTCCATGGAACATCGATTTGATCTAAGATGATTTCAAAAAAATTTAACTTTGTGGAGTCAATATTTGATAATGATTTACGTAACTCAGCCTCATTTGAAATCAGTTTAGAGATTGTTTTCTTTCTTGATTCACCAAATTCAAAAACATCAAAAACTTTTGTCCAATTCCATGGTTTGATATCATTATAAGAACGTTCTTCACCTTTGATGATTCTTTCAACTGTATAACCAGAGTTGTTTAATAAGAAAATGATTGGTTTTAAATCATAGTGAGCAAAAGAAGAGAATTCTTGAAATGTCATTTGTGCAGATCCATCACCCTCGAATAAAATTAATCTTGATGATGAATTTTGCTCTTTCATGGCAATGCCAACACCAACAGATATAGGTAAAGCTGCACCAATTGATAAATAAAATCCTTGTGCAATATATTTTAGATCTTTAGTGAAGCGTAAGTCTGGAACGGCAAACATAAAGGAACCTGTCTCACAAACTAACACATCGTTAGGTTTGATAAAGTTTTGCACTGTTTCCAACATTATTGATTGGGATAATTCTGTGGACTTAGATGGTAATTTTGAGAATCTCAATTTAACCTCATGATTCAATGGAGTTGGTTTTGGACATTTAGTAATATTGAGATTCTTCAACAAGGTTTCCAAAACGTGAACAAAATGAACACCTTGGTATAGTTCCTTACCAATCTTAATGTATTCAGAATGTAATAAAATTAGTTGATCTTCCTTGAAATCAAAAGAATAATGACCGGTGTTGATCTCATTAATATAAGGGCCAATGAATAGAACTAAATCAGACTCTTCAATGTTTTCTTTAATACCAATGTTTGATTCATTGCCATTATAATCACCAACGAATGAATCATTTGATTCATCCAAAATTGATTTACCCATAAAAGTGGTATAATTATGAAAGTTTGTTTTATTTACTAATTCTCTAACCATTGAGGTACCTTTATGAAATCTATCAGTGATAATATCAACCAATATGGAAGGATTTTTAGATTGATAAATTCTATTCAAAATAATTTCGGATAATTCATTGGTTAATGGAAGATTTGAATCAACCAATTTATGGAAGTTTGGTGGAGTCAATAATCTAGTTGCATCAACGTAGTATTCACATAGGTCAACAGGCAAGAATAAATAACCTGGTCTAGACTTTTTGAAGATTTCTTCAAGAACATCATCTAAATCATTGACAGCGTTTCTTGGATCTAAAGTGACTCTTGAAATACAAGATATATTATCTACCATCTTAGAATAAACCAAACGATCTGAATCATCTAATGGATTTGAAGATGGAACTAAATGGTGTAAATGTTTTTTCTTTTCGAAATCATCAGTGATGGCTTTAATGGATGGAATACCGACAATATGCAAAATCTTAGAGTGTTCAGCAAAGGCACCAGCTATTGAATTGATGGCGCTTAGTTCACCAACTCCAAAGGTAGTTATCAAAACACCAATAGAATTAGTGTATCTTGAATAACCATCGGCAGTGTAACCAGAATTCAATTCATTGCAACCACCAACCCATTTTAAGTCAGTTTTATAAATGTGCTCTAGTAGTGCTAAGTTGAAGTCGCCTGGAACACCAAAAACTGACTTAAGATCTTGAATCTGTTGTAATCTTTTGAAAAGGTATTCACCAAAAGGTATAGTATTTGCAGTGTGCTTGACAACTGAAGATTTGACTGCTTCAGTTATTGTGATTGGAGTCATTCTATAAAATGAGAGAGAGAGTATTTAATGGGGATTAGAAATAGGAGAAAGAGAAAAGAAGGAAATGGTCATTGTTTTTATATTAGTTGCAAAGAAATGATGAAAGATTGAATCCTTCTCGTTAGAAAACTCTCAAGTGATTCTCCAAAATACTAAATAGAAATTTCATCAATTTTGTGTCAGATTTAATTTCTTTTCGGCTATAGAAGGTCATTTTACACGCTAATGAATGATGCCGCTTCTCAATAGCCCTGAATAACCGACATTGTTATTCTGAATTTTGATTCGTTTCGGGTTTGATTTCATCGTTCAATAAACTCGATTTATGAGACTAAAACACGACTGAAGCCTCATCATCGTGAAGTAAAGGTCATTTAATGTGATACGACTACTTATCCGGGTAACAAATTGTATTAGGTAAGCATTCTTTGAATCTTGAATCTTTTTATCTTATATCCCGGGAAAAATGATTCTCTCTTTAATACCCACTTTGATAAAATACAACTCAGCGGACTCTACGATGGCTGATAGATTGAAAATTGATCCTACAGCTCATGCAGTTGCTGGTGGTATCGGTGGTGCCTTAAGTATGGCTGTTACTTACCCTTTGGTCACACTATCAACTCTTGCTCAAACTAATTCTTCCAAGTCTAAATCATCAAATATTAAAGAACCAGGCTCCGATGATTCTGAAACTAAAAAGAAGTCCACAGTTTCTACTTTAACGGCTGCTAAATATCTGTTAAAAAATGAAGGTATTAAGGGTTTTTACTCTGGTCTAGAAAGTGCTATATTTGGTATTGCTTTAAATAATTTAGTTTATTATTATTTTTACGAAGCAATTACAAAATTCATTTTACATAGAAAAAAAGCTTCAACGAAAAAACTATTATCCCCATTAGAAAGTATTATCACTGGTGCTCTTGCTGGATCAATCACTGCAATCTCAACTAATCCTATCTGGGTTGCCAATACAAGAATCACCGTTAAAGGTGACAAACAATTGACAACTGTTGGTGCCTTATCAGAAATCGTTAAAAAAGATGGTATCAAAGCTTTATTCGCAGGTGTTTTACCTGCTTTAATTCTAGTCTTAAATCCAATTATTCAATACACTATTTTTGAACAACTGAAGAATTTAATTGCAAAGAAAAGAAAAGTTACTTCACTTCATGCTTTTTTCTTAGGGGCTTTGGGGAAATTAGCTGCAACCGGTTCTACTTATCCATATATCACTTTGAAAGCAAGAATGCATTTGAAGGATGAAACTGGTGATAGCCCTAAAACTGTTATTGGATGGATTAAACATATTTTAAAAAATGAAGGTATCCAAGGTTTTTATAATGGTATCTCAGTTAAGTTAAGTCAAAGTATTTTAACTGCAGCTTTCTTATTTTTTTTCAAAGAAGAATTAACTTTATTTAGTGCCAAACTTTTAGCATTATTGAGACCAAAACAATTCAAGTCATTATCAAGATAACCAGATAATCGAAATTGTATAAATTATGAACTATATCATATTTAAAAATCTAAATATAAAATCATTATCTAATTTTGTTTATATATTTTCTATAGAATATTCATATCAATCGTACATCTGTCTTAACTTTTCATAAATAAAGAAAATGACTGCATTTGTAGGTATTGCTCTACAAATAGTTATACCAACACCACTATAAAACCCTTTAAATCCGCCTAATTTATAAATTAATTTGGTAGTTGATATGAAAGTCGGTTTACCACCTGGATTAATGACACTATTTGTTTGCATATTTGATTTAATAGTATCAGCTGGGAAAAATGTTAAATTATACATAATACCTGCAACTGCACCACTTACTAATAATTCAGGTGTTGTATTTTCATCTTTTTTACTTGGTTTACGACCCAATCTTAATTTTTTGAATGTAGTTGATGTCAATTCATAAAAGCCAAACCATGCAGCTGATCCACCACTCTCTCTCAATAAAGTACCTGTTTGGCCAAACCAAAAACCTTTGATCCCATCTTTCTTCAGAATATCTGAACATAATTTTGCTATGGAAGAAGATTTTCCTGTGTATACCCTTTCAACCTGAATTTTACATTTAATAAGTTCAAATGGGGTTAAAATAAATGAAGTTATAAACCCACTTACACCACCACAAAAGCAAAGCCAGTTTAATGGTAAATCTTTATTTTTCTCTAATTGAACATATTTCTTCACTAGACTTTGTGCCCAATTATAACTGAAAAATAGTGATGAGTGTTCAGCTGACGCACCAATCAAGGGAGCAGTGATACCCTATCGTAAGTTAGTACTAACTTCAACTTTTTTTTTGCTTCTTCAAAAATAAGTAACATACTCTGTAAAAACCAGAAAATCCTTCATGGGCAAATGTCTTCTTTATACAATCAATTGTATTGAGATATCTTAAGGGCTGGTCATGTGGTTGGGACTGAAGTCTGACTTTAACTGTATCAAATGGGTATTCAACAAATTTACCAGCAGCACCAGAGATCTAGAATATTAGTTAGATTAATTTATGTCAAAAAAGAGTCATAGTTATATGAATTCCACATAGAGAGCCTTAGAATTGATAAATTGAGTCAATGGTACGTACAAGACCGAATAGCATATCATGAAGAACGGTTTTCTCGTTGGATTCGCCCATTTAATCGGTTATGAGGTTTTTTATTAGTAAAAAAATGGATTTTTCTACATTATGTACTATTTAAATAAGAATTCGAGATTATTATCAGAAAGTTTTCGGTTCGGGTCACACAGTGATAACCAAATTAATTAAGTAACACAGTGTAAGTGTCCACACATATTTAGCCAGCGAGAGCACGGGCCCTAGGGTTTGTATTATGAGTAAAATACAGGATATTTCTCTTCATAGTGGATTTCAACCCTAAAAAGGCTCTATTTTATACTTTATTATGCCTTGCAATTTGATCTGCAAATCCTATTTTCTGAATTCTAATAATCATCTGCTTAGTGAGATCTTAGTAGACTAGTCTGTATCTGACATAAACTGTGAAACTTTTATGATTTGTAATAGTTTCAAATCAAACAAAATTGAAAAATAGCTGATAAGGGTTTTGGAATTTTTGCCAGAAATATCTGTTTCCGATAAAATGATTGGTTTTGTTTCTCATATCGAAAGTTTTATATAATAGAGAAGAAAGTATTAAATTTAAAAGACTAAATAACCAACAGATTAACTTCAAAATACATCGTAATTAAAATCATATAAAATTACATAAATTTTTCGATTTATTCAACAGAGAAGATCATTTACTCATAATTACGTCATTATCAACCAATTTCATTACTGTATACCAAAACTATTTAAGCAATCTGGATTCTCACTTAATTCAATATCAACAGTCACTCATAAAATCACAAAACATATATATCAAAGATGTCTAAAACAATCGCTAACAATTTACAGACTCCTACCCCTTTTCCATCACTTCCTTCACATGCATTAGATCTTTTCAGTTTAAAGGGAAAAGTAGCATCCGTTACTGGCTCATCAAAGGGTATTGGTTTAGCAATTGCAACAGCGTATGCTCAAGCTGGTGCCGATGTTGCTATTTGGTACAACTCCTCACCTGCTGAAGAGATTGCTCTGGAATTAGAAAATCGATACAATGTTAAAGTAAAGGCTTACAAATGTTCATTGACTGATTTTGTCTCAATTAAACACACCATTCAACAAATCCAAAATGATTTTGGCAAAATTGATATCTTTGTCTCAAATGCTGGTATCGCTTGGGAAGGTGGATCCATATTAGATCAAGAAGATGATGAAGAATGGCATAGTGTTATTGATTTAGACTTACACTCGATCTATTACTTATCAAGAGCCATTGGGTTATTATTCAGAGAGCAAGGTTTTGGTTCATATATAATAACCGCATCCATCTCAGGTCATATAGTTAATGTTCCACAGAAACAAAGTGGTTATAATGCAGCAAAAGCAGCCGTTATTCATTTTGCCAAATCATTAGCCGTTGAATGGGCAGGATTTGCAAGAGTTAATACAGTCTCACCAGGTTATATCGCAACTTCATTAACTAATTTCGCTAATGACGATCTTAAGAATACTTGGAGATCTTTAACACCTTTAGGAAGAGAAGGTTTACCAGAAGAACTAGTTGGTGCTTATATTTATTTGGCTTCCAATGCTTCTACTTATACCACAGGTACTGATATCATAATCGATGGTGGTTATACTTGTCAATAATTAATATAAAAGTCATTGTATTATAACTTAACTTTCTATTCGTAACTTGTTCCCCTTCTATCTTTGTGTAAATATTGTGTTAAAAAAATAAACAGCTATTGAAAAAACCACAATCTTTATATCACATTCATCATAGGTTAAAAAGACACTAGTATCCATTAACGATGTCACGTCAGTTCATTAGAAGAAACATTGATGTAATTTCATCAAAAGTCAAGATTAGACCAAATACTCCAGATTCTAACAAATCAAACGATCAGGATACATTAACTCCAAATATCTTCAGGACAGATGAAGATCTTGAAAAAGAAAGAGACTTATTAATCATTAAGAATGGATTATCACCAAAAATATTCAAGAATTATACAGCTTCCAGTGTAAATGCATCCACTGATCAAGTTAATAATGACGGTAATTCAACAAGTTATAGAAGCGCTTACGATAGTATTCCTAGGGATTCAATTTTATCAAAAGATTCAGAATATGAGCTAAGAACTCAAGATAATGAAATCTCTAGAACCAATCTAGAAGAACCTATCGCATATCAATCTTATTCAACTTTAAATAATGATGTTACTGAGTCTGTTGAAGTTGCTGTTTCAAGTAATCAGACATCAAATTTTATTACTATTGCCTTATTCTCAATCTGGAAATCTTTAAAAAGCAAATTAGATGAGATGAAAAGAAATAGAGACTCTGAAACTGATCTTGAAAGACAGCCATTGTTACCTAATGATGGTGATCAAGTTACCCCAAATGATGACGATAATGATAGAAGTGGTAGATATTTAGCATGCATTGATAATTATTCACTATTATGGATTGTAACTGTTACTGTTGGTGTTGTTTTAGTATCGACTGTTATGATAACTGGTGACACTGATTTATTGATCAAACTGCTCAAAGGTTTGTTGTGTTACTTCCTTGGTGAAACTTTATCAAGAATCATCTTAAATGATTCATTCTGTCCTAAATTTCAATAAAATTTCAATTTTCTCTCATACCGTGTAGTCAAAGAGTAATCGTTTATTGTAGTCTTATAACCGATTTTCAGAGGTAGTTTGCAATTTTAATGTAATTGTTTGATTTTCTTGATTTTTGATTTGTGCATATTACATAAGCCATAGAAAATCAAATTTTTTTTCTTTTCATCTCATCTCTTAGATCAATAATAAGTTCATCAATCCAATACAACTCATACATAATGGCTAGAACCAGATCAAAAGGTTTAGTTTCATCAGCTACTGAAAAGACACATAAGAAATTTGGAGATGATGAAGATCTTAAACCAGCGTCAGCTCAAATAGAAAAATCAGAATCATCATCAGAGGAAGAAAGTGATAGTGATGATGAAGCACCGGAAGAAGAATCAGCAAACACTGACCTTAAAGTACAAAAGATGGAAGATTTGAGACAGCAAGCATTACAAGAAGAAAAAAACAGATTAAAGGAAAAAAGAAGATTACAACAGGAAACTTTTACAAGACAACAAGAAGAAAAACGTCTTAGAGAAGAAAAATTATTAGAATTGAATAGAATTAAACAAGAGAAAGAAGAAGCAGAACAAGAGAAGAGACAACTCAAATTGTTAGCTAAAAAGCAAAGAGATGAAGCACTGATCAAAGAATTTGAAATACAAAGAACTCTTGAAAAAAGACAACAAAAATTAAAGCAAATTAAGAAATTGAAGAATTCAGTGAGAAAAGTTGAAGGTGGAATTAAAGTCAAGGTCCTTTCCAATAATTCAAAAGGTTCTGTTATGAAAGGGTCTTTGAATAAAGATAGTATACTTAACAGAAGAAAGAAAAAATTGAATAAAAGGATTTAATGAACTCTTAGATAACTTATAAATGATTTATTGGAGAGTAGTCGTCCCGCATTGTGTATAATTTTGATTGGAAACACATCAAAAACTAAACTTCACATGAACTGTACACTGTAAATCTAAATATGAATCATCTTTGAACTTTATAGTTGACACTTATTGTTAACAATTCAGACATACTAAGAATTATGGTGCTTTGAGAAACAAGTACTGGTTTTCTGATCAATGACTGTGGATGTCAGCCTTTGGGTATGATTCAAAAACTCATCGTATACATCGTAGTATTAAAATTTGAATAGATCTAGAAATTAGAAATTATTAGCGGTTTGAACTTTCTAATGATTTGGTGAATAATAGATCTATATTCAAATTTAGTGTAATCGGGTTATTTTGCATCTTTCTTTCGGCTTTAATCATATTTATTACCATATATTGGCGCTTGAACATTGACACCTTATGGCATGCACTACATATATATATATATATACAATGTACATTATTCCCAGCTGCTGAATTTGAAAGATTAGGAGAACGTTTTTAGATTTTTCATAGGTATATCACTGCAAATAATGATTTACACCAAAATTATCAAACAATAAAAAAATTTACAGAGCATCAAGGATTACTACATACTGACAAAATTAACTTAAAAAATAAGATATGTTACCTATCAGTTTTTACCAAAAGAGATGCTAGGGTCATTAACACCATTTATTGATAAATGTTTTGAAAAATTTGCGGTTGAAGTTAAATAAACCAATCAACTTCATTTTGTCAAGCTATATTATGAAACAAAATCAGATTAAGTCAATGGAACAAAAAATTTATCTCGTTAAATCAATCCAGATAAACATGATATTACAGGTAAGATCTTAGCTCGTAATATTTGAAAATCCAAGACTGAAATTTGTTTTGAGCCTTGAAAGGCATAATGTTTATTTTACGAGGCTTCAGTTTTCATTGTACTTTTACTTAATAGCTGTGATCATTTTTAAATAAAGTTAATTGTTTCCATGAACTACTATATGTCTCATACTTTAATAGAAGTTTAAACTTTTCAACTGGTTGGAAAAAGATGATTAATAAAACCTCTACGTATCGTATAAATTGGGCAAATTAATATCTGTATAAGTAAAATTTAAATACTTGTAGGTATTATGTTTTAATCTCCCTCTAATTAGTTTCCGAATTTTTCGAAAATTCTGTTTTTTTTTTCTCTAAAATATAGGCGTGGTGAAAACACCTGAATACTGCATTCAAGCACTAGTATTTGATATATAATATAATGGAAATTCAATTGACAATGTACCATGTAAATGACAGTTGACTTCTAAAGGTCTATATGGGATATTATACGTATGCCTGAATACTGATTGTAGAGTTTAGACCGTCCAGTGTTTATCTTAGTTTCACATGTTCACATTTTGAATTCAATGAAAACCTAACCTTCATTATAACTTGATTTAACTCTCAAGTTTTGAGGGTCTTATCAATCTTGAATACAATCAAAAGTTTAACTTAGAAAATAACGAGATCTAACAACATAATTATACAGTTGACCAGTACGCGTTTCCAACTCTTGACATATTGAGCTGACTTTTTGATATATGACATGTGGTGTTGGCTTTCATTAATTAATGATGCGTAAGCTATAGCTAGTCAAGTTTCAATTTTTTACCCACCTTTGGGGGTAAAAGTTCATTTGAGAACTAGATTTAGGGTAGGGTGGTAATATATAAATAATGATACGGAAAATATAGAAATTTTCAACAACAAGATTCATGACAGAAATGTTTTGTGTTTTACTATATGACACACTTGCATTTTAAGCTTTTGGAATCTATATTATATAATTTATATATGATATCTCAGTGCTCATGACTCAACTGCACTGTATATCAGTAATCTTTATGATTCTTTAACATAACGTTACGTAAACGAAAGTCATCTTTTTCTCCCAATAAATATTAAATATAAATATGAAGTTTGAGTATAATTATACATGTTTATCATAGTTTTTACGTCGCCTCAAAACGACTGATCTTTTTTGATGACTAGCTTATAGGTTGAATTATGAATATATACAGCCTATATACAGGCCGAAATTGGATTACTGTATACCTCATACCCAGTATTCAATTATCCCCGCGCTTTGTGCAGATCTGTGAATGCATGTAATATGTGCATAATATAGTACAGTAACTGTACCTATTTATAACTTGCTCATATATATAAGCTATTCTCATGAGTTTTAATACTCATGTCCATCTAAATATTTATATATATATCCTATCGCAGCGCTATAACAATTGTAGATACAGTAATTTGTAGCCAGAAAATGAGAATTTATAAGGATATTTTCATCGATTTCTTCAGAAAACTTTGGATCTGGTTAGAAAAGTTGCCAATTGGAGCACCAGACAGCTCCAGCTAGAGTCAAGCCTACTGCGTTTTGCTGCAGTAATATAAATTTGAAACAGTTTGGGCACTACAAAATTGAAATCACAATTTTTTATATGTATTAGAGAATATTATATATATATATATATATATACACATGTCGATGTTATGGGGCCAGTCCTGTTCAAATTTCAAACTGACTTCATGTATATATATATATATATATATATAATATACATATGGGAACTGGAATAATTAAAAAAAAAATTAAAAAGGTATTATATTTATTAATTATTATATAATCTTTCTGCATAAAGTTGCAAACAAAATTTGACTCTTTTGTTGTCATGAGAAATATTGCTGTGAAATTTGAGTACTTCGAGTTAGCCTTAATTTCTTAAAACAAGAGCTATAACATATTGATGTAATATAAAGTAGTATGCTGCCATCATCCTCATATACGATGCTATACACCTTCTTTATGGTTTCAATCAGTCTGTAGAACAGTGCTTCAACCTTGATCGGGGATTCAGGTCATCAACTAATGCACGTCAAACGTGCCCTTACCATAACTTAATTTTATTCGAAGCTAGAGATCGATATATCAATATTTTATAATTGAACACACGTCAGTGTGATAATGTTGCGCAACGGTTTTTGAAGCCCAGGCCTCATAAACTATATATATATATATATACGTACTGTTACAAATACTTGGTCTGTAGTGTGTGTATGAGACTATGTCTAGTACGAGTAACAGGTGACTAATGAGGAAGGTTGTCTTATAAGTAGTAATACACAATAAGCCCTGGATAATCAGCCTGGAGTAGAATAAAGAAGTAATAGTTACTATATAAATGTATCTGTATTCAGTGTGATGTAAAGTTGAAGTAAACGCCACGTCTCTATATCGTTTAAAGTAACATAATTAATTAGATGAGGTTATATAGGGGCTCTAATTTTAGATGTAATTTAAGACTCATAAACTGGAGTCTGTATAATGATGCATAAAAGTAACAAGTAGTGAGTGTATTATAATCTGTACAAGATATATATAAGGAACAATTTACATTCAAATTTAATCCGCAAACCTGTACCGAAACGCACAGAGATCATATTAAATAATTTTTAACTACAAATTCAGCTGATATCCTTGGACCTCGATGTGAACTTGAAGTCACTTGATACAATCATATAAGCTTATATACTACAGCCTACAACTTGACTTAATTTCTACTAAGATCTAAATAGACCATAATAGACTCAATGATAGGAGCTCGATCATGATTTTGTTTATGTCAGTTTAAATTTACTTATCACTCAACTTGAAACTATGAGTTTTGAAAAATGAAAACTTCTTGTAGACTCTTGACTTCCTGAACTCTTACATTGAAACTCAATGATAATTATGGAATGACGGCCGATAATTGAAGCGGCTTCTTGAATTTTGACAATCGTGACCCAAGGTTTTAACGTAATACTCAAAAAATATATGTAATATCAATATTGTATGACTATATTCTCTGACACATGATTAATCTGACCCATGAGGTTGCGTATAAGTCGAGTTTTCAGTATTTGAAATTTGCAAACCAGATTATTGCTTTGAACTTCCTCTCAAATCTTGGTCTACGTGTTTTATCTTTGCCGCTGTATATCTATATATATATCTATATATATATCTGATTAGTTTTCGTCTCCTTTGTTCTAGTATAGTTTGAAGAAACAGAGTATATTACTTAAAGAAATACATCACGGTTCATTTTAAGATTGTAGTACATATAGTATGTTTATTTCTCCTTAGTGCCTATATTACACAGTTTACTGTTTCTACTTTGTATTGACCAAATTATATGGTTTTGTGTTCTGTGACTAAATAATTTGGATATGGTCTTTACTAACTAGAAATAACGAAATTCTCGTTCGATTCAGTTTCAGTGTCTAATGTTTCTTGTGAATAAAACTTTATCCTCGTTACCTAAATTAACTAATAAATCAATGAATTTTTACGAAGGTCTTTAGCATTAAGAGTATCCCATATATCTGATATTTAAGAAATAATTCGATTTTCTGTACTATGTTGACTACTTAGTAGAAAAATCATCTGTTGAAGTAAATGGTACAGTTCAAAACCTTCTATTTTGTTTTTGATTATCATGTTTGTATGTTTTGTCAAATATTTTCCCATGATCAAAAAACGACTGTAAACATTTGAATCTACAGTTTCATGAAAAGAGAGCGAGTTACAAGATATCACCATATATACTAACTTCAAATTTACCGTTTCAAAACAACACCTGATGGTTTTTCTTTTGTCTTTAGAAATTGATTCGACTGTATGATTGACATTTTTTCTAGAACATACAAGTGGGCTTTTTTTGAATCGCTTGTTTGTTCGTTTACAATTGGTTTTGTGATCATATTATCTACTAAATATAATCTGGTGTATTTAGAAGGCTGAAGCTTATTGAAATCTAAGATTAGTAGTGGCCTCTGGGGCCCAGATATACGGTTGTAATAGCTTTAGTAAACCATGAACAGGAAGTCGTTTCTGGGGTTCCTGAAGATTTTATGAAAACCTTTCAAAGTTGGACAGTTGGTTTTTGATGAAGAAAGTTGAGTTAGTTAATTTTTACTTGTGACAGATTCTGATTTTTAGTATTATCATCTAGAAACAAGAAGATTGCTGCAAATTATGTTCATAATTAACAGACTTCCCATATTGTACTTGAGGAAAATTTAATATTATCCAGTTGGGGCACGATTTCGGCTGAAGCTTGTAAGACTATTTTCCTGAAAGATTTGATCAAAACAGCTGCTAAACTCCCATCAAAATTCCACAGCGACCAAATGAAACTTATTAACGAGATTCCTCCACCTTGTAAGTATATAATCCCTCCATCAGCCCCTTAAGGCGGAGCTCCTATTGTACAAACTCTAATGCCATAAAAGTGACACATGAGGAAATGAAGCAACATAAGATCCCTTTAGAATATAGAGATCGCTGTGCTAGGTTATTAATTCCATTAAGAAAGTGTCGCTATGAGAACTGCTTTCTTCCTTGGAAGTGTACTGAAGAGAGACATAACTATGAAAAATGTCAATATCTTGATTTCATGAGAAGAGTTAAGGAAATGGATGAATTGAAAGCAGAAAGAGATCTTAGAAAATCATGATCATTTAGTTTAACTATTTATTTAGTCACTACCCACAACCAATTTATTATTTATTAATTTATTTATTTATTTATGCTCCATTTATTTATTATACGAAAACATTCTACTTTATTATCTAGGTCAACACCGTAATTACGAGGATTATTGTTACTAGTGTAATAGTTATTATTTATTATAGAATAACTGTGGAAGAAAGATTGGGTATAATTATCTACCGATGCATGGAAGTGTAATGAAGGATATCAAAACAATGGGAAAACATATAATGATTAGTCTTAAAGTCATTAAAAAGGTATAACAAGATGAATTAAAATGATGAATTGAACGACATTAGTAAATCAACTTCTTCTGCGTTCTATATCTGACACTTGAGCGGTTTGAACTGCAATCGGTCTATAGTAAGGATCTGAAGTTGGATAGAATGGTATTTGAGGTGTTGTTGGGGAGTAAGAAACAGCATACTGAACAGGATAGGCTTCATAATATCCATTAGGAACTATTTGAGCTGGACCTGAATGGTATTGATAGTTTCCATTATAGTGCTGAACTGGAGCATGTGGTGGAACTGCATGAATTTGTTGTCCTCTTTCATATATTGATTTCTTTGGTGAATATGTATCTTCGGGAACTTCAAAGCTTGATCTTTGTTGAAGTGATGGTTTGGTAACTTTCTCACCACTTAAAACTGCTTCTGCAGCTGCTTCTGGTCCATCCCGTTTCAAAATCTTAGCATGATACAGCCCACAGGCATTACACAAAGTTCTTGCACCATTTGGTCCTTTACGCCACTCTGGAGTGTCATTAATACCACATCTTTGACAATATAAATTAGTTTTAGCTCTCTTATCTGAGTGTTTGGAAGAACGACGTGCTTTTGTATTGTATGAACGCGTTGGGCCGTAAGTTCTGTGATAATTTGATGTGTTTTCTGTGTAATAAACGGGTGAGGTGAGTTGAATTATAGGAGCAGGAGTTTTTGTTGATTGAGTAGAATTTGATTGTATCTGCCCTTGAGCTTGGGCTTGGGCTTGTAATTGAGCGTGGTGTTGCTTCTGCTGTTGAAGAAGTATTAGTGAGTTGCGATGATACTCCTCTTGTGCTGCTAGTGATGCATTGTGATGTTGAATTTGTGGTGAATAGGTTGAGTTGAAAAGAAAACCTGATTGAGGTTGATGGTAGGTTTGTGGAAGTTTCTCTGAAAACTGATCATCGTGCGGAGATAAAGGAGCTTGACCAACTTCCATTTTATGAACATCTTCAAATGGTGATTTGGCTATAGTGCTTGATTCATTTTGAGATTCGTATCTGTGGACTTGAGTCACTTGAGGTAATGATTGAGCTAATAATGAAATTGATGGGAGTCGAATTTTAGAGTTTTGGTCCTTTGGCGATGAGCCTGAACTTATTGGTGAGTTTTTACTCATAATGTGACTTTTATACTGACTGTGTGATGCTATTATTCATATGATATTTAAACTTCAAAAGGATGTTTTGAAGTCGATGGAAAAGATTAAAGCAGCAGAAATCACTGTTACGATATAAGAGTGAAAAATGGGGATATACCGTAACTATGTATAAGAATGACTCAAATATAGTTAAGTATGACTGACACTTAGGGATGAAATAAACGGAGGCTTTGAATATAAAACTTTTTAATTTGAGCAATCAAAAAAAAAGGATCTGATTATATATAAATAATTAAGGGTAATAAAGTAAATTAATATGCTTCAACAGTACAGAACCAAAGAAAGCAAGATTCATGGGCAAAATCTCAAAAAACATTATGCGTTTATGTGCATCTAAAGATATTTTGAAGTATAATATATTATATGTACTTTTATGTATGTATGTATGTATGTATGTGTATGTTTATGTATGTCTGTGTATATCTGTCTTTTCTACTCGGCATATATCAAAGATTCGAAATTAGCTTTCAAGAAAATTCGCTTATCGATCATTTATTATTGAAAGATCTATAAAATATTCTATTCAATTAGAATTTGGTCAATACGATTTATATATGGCACCTTTTTGGATCTGTTTATATCACTGAAATCTGGAATGTCCAATCTGACATTAAACAACCTGGAATCTGGTTTGTTCCTGTTGTACAGGTAATTTCAATATTCGAGTATTGTACAATGATGAAAGAAAATAGCATATTTATATAATCATTTCTTAGATTTAATGGACCTCTGATGTGGGGATCCAGGCTTGATGTCGTGGTGGGTTAAGAACCAACTACGTTTCATGAATGAAATGAGATTATGGAAACATTACTGAATCGTTTTGATATTGTGAGACTTCAGTATTCATTCTTGAGCAATGTTGGTCATATAGGTTCAAAAGAGAATGCTACTGTTAATTATGTTGAATAACTGACGTTATCATATTGAAAAACTTAAATCATGGATGAGAAAAGAAATTTTCAGAAAAGCTGGTTCAGAGTCATTCACATTGCTAATTCTCGTTCTTCACAGTTATATTCAGTTCACATTTTATAATTGACTATCTTTATCAATTACATACTCTGTCTAAATTGATTCTTATTATTTCTATAGATTAAAACAAGAAATACAAGAATGAATAGAGTCCTAGAAAGCCATGTTTTCAGTACTATGTATATATATGGTATACTGTAGATGTAGAATGTATACCATATGCTTTAACAGTTTACATTTATTTCTCATTCTTCACTCTCAACCGAAATGCTTTACATGTAATTTGTTCATCGTTACAGTTCTGAGTTCTCCAATCCATTAAATACCGAACTATCTAATACAACAAATAATTAGCTAGCTCCCATTAGGAGATGCCAAGTTGATAGATCTCTCGTAGGCTTCAGCTACAATTTTAACTGAAATCTGATTTATGTTTGTACAGAGGACTAAAAGTTTGTGAACCGTCATAAATGACAACTTACAAGTGTGGTTGGGCATTTTGATTTGGGACGTTACACGCCAAAGTAGGAATGAGCACTGATAACTATAAAATGCTCTTGCAAACTTCTTGTTGAAATATGAATGTACCATTAATGTTATACAAGAGTCAAAACTCAAGTTTATACTATAGCTTATGGCAGCTATAGCTTATAAAAAATCGGCTATATACATAAAATTTAATTATAAAATATATTTGCATACAGCAACGCCGGACGGGAATTTCCTATTTGACACATGGATAATAATATATATATATATAATATATGTAAATTTAGAAATCTATTTTTACGTGGTGCATGCATTCATATGTACTATGTAGTGTTTGTGATCAGCTGATTATCATATATATATATATATATCTTATATATAGAATATAGATGATACACTTTATTACAAAGTGCACAGTGCACAGTGCACACCCAGTTAAAAGTGCTGAAATTAAGATCAAAATCGGAGAAAAAACTGAGATTAATAGAATACAAAAGAAGATGTGTTCAGTTCTATTATAATGAATAAACTAAAAGAGAAAGATTTTCTCTTTTTTCTCATATTTGAGGTTTATATATCTTCTACAAATGATATACTGTTCTCTATTTTGAATTAAAAAAGAGTGGATGTAGATAAAAAATCTGATGCTGTGTGTGAAGTGAATAAAGGTGTGATCGGTAAATCAAGGAAAAGTGCATTTTGAATGTCCATGTTTGAGTCTTATATGAAACTCAACTAGCTATCTTCAATACAGTTAACTCAAACTTTTCTGGTTTACTAAGTGTTTATCTAATGTGTCTTCATTTGAACTCTAAGAGTTTTAAGTTACATCACGACTAAAGACTTCATTTAGTAATTTATACATGCTATACTCCAAACCCTTATTTTAGGACTTCCATAAATATTAGACAGTCTGGTAACTGATACAAAACGATTGGAAGCTCATCAGCATTCAAACAATTGCGCCAATAAATACACTATTTTAAATTTTCCTTAATAACGGCAAGCTAATTGTTGTAAGTACAGTCTGTTCGTGAGTAACTTTGCTGACATCTGCTTATTGAGCTTATCTAATACCAAACTGATCGAATGAATCAATCATGGGTGATCAATAAGAGCCAATTACCTATACATACAATTGTTTATCTATTTTTAATCTATATACTGTAGATATATAATATATATATATATATATATATATATATATAGGTCGCTATAATATGTAATATGTACCTGTTACCTATAGAGGCTATAGGACTTCCTAGCATTGACTTGCATCGTGCATGAATTTACATATTCTTAAATACAACGAGTTTTCAATGATTCAAACAATATATACACGGTGCAGAAAAATCCTTTTTTTTTTTTCGTGATATTTCTGGGAAAACTCTGTCCAAATTTTTCAGAAGTTATAAATATGTATTTTTGAGTTTGGCGTGTTAACCGAAAACTGATCTATAAATTTTTTTAAACTGAAATATAATCCCTCGAAATAAATTACAAAATAATAAAATTATTAGATTATGAAACCATAATGAAATTATCTGTAACACAATTATGCTAGCTCTTGTGGTATCATATCAACTTAAATTCTCGAATAGCAACTTCAACAACCAACTAATCTTCAAATCTAAATTTGAACTAATACAAAACTGCTAGTAATTGTGTTCTTAAATTGTGTTTGTCAACAGTATATACTCACTACTTGTGATATTGAACATAGGATTGAAAACTGTTTGTGTTAGTATAAAATATTTGTAGGGTATATATGATTATACTCACTATTATCAAACTCATTTTAGTAGAATCATCTTTTGTATAGTTAGTAACTTTCATTGAACTGATTAGAATATACTCACTGAAAACTTGAATTCACAACTCCCTGTTGGTTGAGGGTCAAAATAGATTCTGATATCAAGATTGAAGAATGATTTGAACGACACGATCCTAGTGAAACAGATTGAAAGCATTCCTCAGTTAATCATTTGAAAAAAATCTAACGACGAAGACCGAAATTTATCAACAAAATAGAGTGCATCTGCTGTTCCATAGTTTTCTTTTTCAGTTAGTGGTAATATGTTAATTGGTGCAACAGTTATTCTGTTTTTCAAAGTTAGAATACGTAATGTATCTTCCTAATCTCCAAACTTGACACTTCCATATAACAGCATATTAAGCTTCTTTTCTCCATTTTAAGGTGACAAATCTCTTTAAGTCCCACTAAACTGTTTGTAAATAGGAAATCTTTGCTGTACTATTTGTTTCTTCTTAGATAGGTGCATATTTTCCAATTATCTTTATAGTAATTTGATTTTCAAGTCTAGCGTACTCCCTTAGTCTTTTCCTCTTCTAATGAATCTTGGTATTATGATGAATTGAAAATCTGTGTTTTGTTAGTATCATTTCTAGCATTTGGACTACCAAAATAAAATGCATAATCTGAGTGAATATTACCAATCTTTCTTCTTTTGCTTTCTTTGTCTAATATTCTAACTTCTTTATAGATAATTGCCCTTTATAGGCTATCAACAAATTGACAATACTTGATATCTATTGAGTCGAAAACTATCCATGGAGCAACTGTGTTCAGCTAATAATGTAGCTATATCTGTGATTGCCAGAAGATTGAGTTATTATCGTGCATATTCTCTCACTTGGAAAACATGAAAACTCTGAAAGAGAATAAACTGAATCCATGTTAAATAATATGATCTCAAGAATGAAATACAGTGAGATCTGCATCTTTGCTTTTGGATATCATTCAGTTAATACCCTCCTGTACATCATTTGTGTTGACAATAGTTGAGTTGAAAGCACCTAAACCTGAAACAATTTGTTGTTGAGTTTAAACCAAGGACTTCACAATTGATTTCGTTCTTTTCATCTAGAATATAGTAAGTAAGTGACCGATTAAATATTTGAATATATATCATTTTCTAATGCCTATTGGGGTTTCACCCTCGATGTTTTGTTCAAAAAGTAGTATCGCTTACAATATAATGAATTAGTTGCTTGTTTTCTCAGTTCTAAGATCCCTGCATCTACTAGTTTCTTTGTCTTGTTCGCCATAATAGTATTCATACGTTGAACCAGATTTCAAAACTAACATACATAAGATCACCACAACAATCCCTCAGGTATTCTTAAAATCTTAGATATTTTTGAAATACTATTGACCTTAAATAAATTTGCTGATGGTCGACCAGAAGACTGAAAAAAATTGTTAAAAAATTTTTGGTCATGATAAATGCAGATTTTCATGTTATTTCAAAATTGTTGCTTACTCCTGGTATCAAAGCCATGTTTGCATGTACGTGATGCTTCCCGGAAAGATGATTTTATCAAAAAACCAAAAATCTTATTATTATCAGAGATGTCCAATTTTCAAATTCTTTTCTGATAAAAACCAGATATTCATTAATATTAGCGGGAGTGATAAAATCATTATTATCATCTTCATCATTAACATCTCCATTATATCATACTCATTGTTCTCATCTTCATTATTTTTTTTTTCTAAAATAAAATCATTAGCCTCAATTTGGTGAAATGTCTTATCTGAGTTATCACTACCACAGTCAAACTCAAATTAATCATCAAAGAGGTTGATATTAGTTGTTTCTCCTGACTGATAGCATTCAAGATCATATATTCACTTTTCTGGATAAAACTCTTCAACTAAAATTTTCAATCATTCGTTTGGTATCACGACATAATGCATCAAGAATGAAGCTAGCTATTTTTCCATCCAATTTGCTAAGAAATGTAAACAGAATTGATTTTGCAAACTCAAAATATAAAATATATTTTTACTTTTCTTGAGTCTTTGATGATTTATAACATTTTTCTAACCCTCTAATGAGTAAATCGATTGGAACTTAATGAAATAGGGATTGAAACTGAAATGATTCAACTATTTGTATTGATCTCAAAATGGCAAAATCTACGGTTATTAGTGTAATCTTCTACTGTTGTTTAGGCCAAGATAAATCAATATCTTCTGTGTGGTGTTCTAACAAAACAGCAGTCTCATTAAGTAATATCTTCAGAGCCTCGTAGTTTATACTTGGTACGGTTTGCCTTCCATGATCGATTTAAACAATCTGCCAAAGTATTAAAGATTTCAAACTGTAGATGAACTTTTGCGTTTAAGTCGAATCCAGCACTTGATATTTCCTTATAAACAGTTTCCTTCTGTGTACCAACTTTGATTATAAATTTTTCAACCTCTCTTCTGATCCCATTCAATGTAATAGGTTTCAAGACATCAGATCTTTGAAACTTTCAATGCAACAAAGATCTCTTTGACAAACACTAAATTCATAGTTAGTGCGATAAGTAACATCGGTGATGGCGAAAGTTCTGGTGAAACCTCAGATTTGCTCTGTGTTTTTTTCGAAGTGGTTAATTATCTTATATTTTTAAAGAGTAATTGGAGTAGAAAGGAGTTTGTTTACTTTTTTTCCTTCAATGTTTATTTTTGTATCTTAATTTTGACTTAGTTCAAGAAAAACGCTACTTTTTGACCAATAATGAAAAAAAGAATTGTCTAATTTACAAAGAAAGACGTTATTTGTACTTTTTGGCAGATTCTGAGCATTATGATCTAATAAGTTGCGGGAGAAGTAAATATTGATCTATATTGATGGATGATAGATCTTGCCTTAGGGTAAATATGGTCTATTACGTTGCCATATGTTCAGTCAAGAAGTAGCGTAGCGTTTTTGATACTAAAACTTGGAATTCATGATATATAGTGATCCTAATGCGTTGCTACAATCAGGAGTCAGGAATGGCATTTTCGTATCTATACCAATTTTATACTACAGAGGTTTCATAGTTTATCGAAATGGTTCAATCATTTTCGGAAATCTCAACAGGATGTGGAAGCGTATCGTGATTATGAAATCATAATTCATGATTCATCTAATTACTTAGATTAGAGCAACTACAACTCAGAAGTGTAACATATGAATATTAAATATGGTGGTGTGTATATTTGTTATGTTGACCACTTTTGAATAGTCAAGAATAATTGCTTTAAAAAAAACTGTATTGAAATAGTATTGTTCTGTACAATAATTACTAACAACTACTTCAATTTGGTAGTTATTCTTCTTAGTTTTTGATTAGTATTCTATAATTAGACCACCATATAAGATTTGCAGCCACAACGCCTTGAATTGTTCATACGTGCAAGGTCAATGTCCATTTTTTAGATATGAAAAAGGCATAAAAGTTGTAAAAGGCATCGAATTATATATTATATATATGCTTCTATATCCTATATCCGCTTTCTTTCTGATACTAGAACAAGTATTACTGTATATATGTATATCTTTACAAGTCACCAGTGGATCAGAATATTGTACCACAAAACTTCTTTAAAATTTAAAAGACATATTTATGGTCTATTACTTATTACTTAAACCCATACAAAGACACTCGGTTGGAAAAACAAATATATACCACCTATACAGCCGATTTTGAGTCGATGACTGAGCTTGTGATAATCATGTGTTCTGCAGGTATAAAAACTTCAAATCCACAATTATCAGATAGTTCTCGCCGTTGTGATGGATGAAAGACTAAAAGTTTAATCGCCGATTTAGAACAACTCTAAAAAAGAAAAAAAGAAACGTTCATATCTTTTTTAGGTGAACTTTAACGCGTTGCTCTAGGTGCTTACCTCTCAGATATGAACTTTGATGTCACCGATAATTTAGCTATATATTAGCCACTTAAAATATTACTTATAGTCAAATTACAGTCACATGGTATCTCAAGACTCAGGGGCGTGTGTTTCCAGTACATATATGTAACGAATTTCAATTGTATATCTAGTATTCTCAGGCCACTCCATTTTTACAGGTATTAATTTGTTTTCTATAACCCACTGTAAAAAAATTAGTACTGGGAATAATTAGTAGTGAATTCCGATTTTTTTTTTCTCTAAAATACTTTATATTTACTATCTATACAACTATAAACCTCTCTTTTAGGACTCTAATCGTTCTGACCCTCTTGTTATAATTTTATTCAACTTAGCTATGGGTGTGTTCGAATAATTAGTCCTGGGAATTCAGTAGTACTAATTTTTTTCCACCCATACATGTTTTACCTAAGCATATATATATATATATATATATATATATAATATATCGTGCGCACGATTCCCGGAAAAATTCAATTTTTTTTTTTCGCCAAATTGCGGCGAAAGCTCATTACTAAGTTTTCGGGAATTAAGTATTTGATTTAGGGTGAGCCGTGTTGCGCAAAAACTGAACGATAAATTTTTTCAGAATGAAATATAATCCGAATTAAATTACAAAATCTGATAAATTTATAAAAATATAAAAATATAAAATTATAAAAAATATAAAAATAT